>WOUH02061473.1:0-10616 GCA_009936405.2 Stevia rebaudiana
GAGAGAAAACCATGGGTTTTAAGAGATCCAGAAATGTACAATCGTTTAAAGCAGGATGTACAATGAAATAAAGCACACATTTAAGAAATTAAGAGTATCCATGGATCTATCCATTTAAGCAAAAAACCCAAATAGACCCAAACACGTAGAGGCGCGTAAACAAAAAACCCTAACTCAGATTTCAAAATTCAAATATACCTCTTCATTCCTCTTCATCGTCCTCTCTCTGAATAATCTCAAAATTCTAAGATCTAAGATTCTGGATCTGAATACCAGATAGTATTACGTATCAGGATCTGAATACCAGCAAGGTATACCATCTCAGGCGACCACCATCACCCCGACGTAGTTCGATTTCCTGGTCCGACATCTGCAACCAGATTCGTCTTCACTTTTTTTTATTCGGTTTTGATTTTTGGTTTTGTAAGTTCTTTGGTTGCTAGGTCTTCAAGTTCAGGTTCGTCTTCAAGTTCAGTTTCGTCTTCAACAAGGTTCGTCTTCACTTTGAGTTTCCAGAACGTTTTGCTCTATCTTTATACGCACAATTTTAGTTTTTTTCAGGTGGTTGGAGCTCATTGAGGTAACATATACCCTAACATCAACAATGGTAAAGACAACCAACAGATCTTTTCCACTAAACGGTTTAAATTAATATTCATAAAGTGGATATCAAAGCTCTTATTTTTGTAGCACTGATTTAACCGTACATGGACCAAAAGCATTTTTTGCAAATATGCCACTATCAAAAACCCTAACCATGAATCTTGATGTTCCTGAATCATTGCTTGTTGAACCTGGCATTGCAGTGTAATTTTTCACTATACTTTGTGATCTTGTTTCACACACTATGATTCTTCATTGTAATTAAACGAGCTTAAATTTTATATTTTTTTGGTATTTCAGCTATGATCTTGACAACATATTGCTTGAAAATCTTGGTGACACAAGGACACTACAGGCAGTTTTTGAACTTGAAGCCCTCATTCTTGCAGGTAATCTTTCTTTTATTAAACATTTATATGTTGTTAACCCGAAACACTTTTCATTTATATTCCTAAGATTGTTTATAATAAATAAATGTGTAAAAACATGATTACAGAAGACCATATTATTGCATTAGTTATCTGTTATTTTTTTAGCAAAGAGATTTGGAGGCTTTTTTTGCATATAAAACATCACAGATTCGACATATTTGACACTTTTCCTTTTTTCTTAATTTTTTTAGATCAACCATCTGGCCCATTAGAAAGAAAACATAACCTTGACCCGTTAGAACTAAGCAGATGGGTCAAACGGGTTGAAATTTACTGAAGTGTTTCTGTAAATCATACAACATCTTAATCGCTTTATTTATAATGCAGACGATTACTATAATAATATATGGTCTTCAGTGTTTGCAGTTAGGATAAACATGTAATAATATATGGTCTTTAGAAACATGATTGTTTTTGCAGTTAGGATATTATTAGCACCCTGCTTAAAATCTGGCTGCAAATTTAAATAACTCTTCTGATTGCTTCTGCATGACATTGAACTTTTTATTTTGTTATGTTTATATTTTTATTTGTGTGCTTAATAAGTAATGTTAACCAATGCATGGTATTAAACATTCAGGTTCTGGGTTACAGTGGGACATCGGTTATTTCCTGTGAAATGAAACCGGCAATTGCAATTTTCAATTTTTTGTATATTTATATTTTAGAGTGGTTGGACATGAATAATTAGGTAGCCATATGCATATTTAAGAATGTTATTCATCAAATATTATTTATTATATGTTTCGGTACAAATCCAATGCAAAGTGTTGAAAAAAACTTTTCAACTTACAAGAGCAGACATGGAGTTGTAGGTGAAACCAGAGTATGATATGCAGGTTAGGCATATTAATTTCCCTTTTAAATAATTAATACCGATAAAAACATAAATGATCTTTTTTTTATAAAATGTGATTATATATGTAGGCTTGGTGTATGCTTCTGAATGACAAGGTTCTTTTTAGAATGCAATGGCCACAGTTTGCAGAGCTACAAATTAACGGTATATTTTATTAAGATTTCATCCGCTTGATAAAAAGAAATAATTACATCTTTTTATTGTTTATTTTATCTAACAGGTGTGCCTATGCGTGCAATAAATAGACCCGGTGCTCAATTGTTGGGAGCCAATGGCCGTGATGATGGTCCCATTGTAAGTTTTTGCCTATGTGATAATTACAGTTAATTATGAAACTAAGTTAGAAACTCGCGTATTACACGACTTAATAAAATAATTAAATAGTTAGTATTGAAGATAAATAATATTGAATTGATATTTTAAGTTTTAGGGATACAGATATGTTCAATTAAGGCTTTTCGGTGAGATCGCCCTGGTTAACAACCAATTTAGTGTTTAATTCAATTTTTATTTGGATTTTCTTTTTGCAACAAATTATTGAATTTTGGATGATATTTACGGCTCATATTTTCAGTTTCATACCGATTGCATGAGAATTAGAGATTTGGAAGCAAAGCAAGGCAAATTCAGTTTCATACCGATTGATTAAAGAAGGTGCAAAGCAAGGACATTTAATTATTAATTACAGATTTGGAATTACATTTGCATATCCACCCATTGTGAAGTTGGTTTCTAGATTGGTATTGAACCGAACATAGGTAAAGAAGCATGTGGTATTTAGTTTCTAATATGTTTTGGGTTTTGTAAAAAAGTGTGTTAAGGGGTCCTGATCCGACCCATATTAAAAAATGACATGTTTAACCCATGGTTTTCTTGAAGTGAATGAAATTTAAATTGCATGATTTCCTATGTTGTTAAATCGTTTATTGGAAATATGAACAACTGCAATTTGTATTTAAAATCTTTGTTAAATTCAATCTGCAGGTGCTATTGGTTGCTGTTAGGTTAAGGATGTGTGCTACATTGGGTGTTTAGAGGTAAATGTTGAACCAAATATTGAAAAAAATGATATAAAATCCAAATGTAATTTTTTTGAATATTTAATCCAAATGTAATTTGACCCGTTTGAGTGACTTTGGTATATTTTGACCCGTTTAAGTGTGCTTTGGTGAGTTTGACCCGTTCGAGCGTTTTTTTGTTAATTTGACATTTATGGGCGTATTTTGGTGTATTTGACCAATTTGGGTGTATTTTAGTGAACTTGACCAGTTTGAGCATAGTTTGTTGACTTTAACCCGTTTGGGTATATTTTGGTGTATTTGACATGTTTAAAGTTTGGACTTTGTTTTGGTGAATTTGCCCGTTTGAACGTATCTTGGTGAATTTGACCTCTTTGGGCGTGTTTTTGGTGTATATGACCCGTTTGAACGTATTTTGGTGAATTTGACCCGCTTGAACGTATTTCAGTGAATTTGATCTGTTTGGGCGTATATTCTTTCGGTTTTATAATTTGAAGGATAAATTAAAGTTGTAAAAATGTGTAGATGGTTTAACATAGAGAACTTTTCGGCCTTGCTATTGTTGTAGGTTGAATGCTAAAAATGGAAAAGATGTTGATTTAAAATAAAATGCCAAAACTTTGATAGAAATGCTTCTACATAGATTTGATTTTATCTAAACTTTATTGTTTTTAACATACAAATTCAAGATGCTATTGTAGCATATGACACAAATTTATATATACAATTTTTAAGCACATAAAATGAGTATGTGTGTTGTACATTGTCTTTCCCGCCGCATCGCGCGGGTACACTACTAGTATATATATGGGGAAATATAATATGAAAACCCATTCTCAATGGAAACTCAGTAAAACTTATTTCAAAAATCGCTTTTATGTTTTTAAAAAAATAAGGCACATTTTATACCCATTTTTTGTAAATTTTTATATTAAAAAAATTATAAAAACGTTGAAAAGTTTTTTTTTTAAATTAGCAAAAAAAGAAAAACGTACCTGATGGGTTTCATATGTAAACTACCTGTATTTTTTCTAAAAAAATGTCAGAAATCATTTTTTTTAAGTTGTGACTATTTGCTTACAGTGGTGTAACTCACAACTTTTTACAGTGATGTAATATTGGGAATGAGTTTTCACAACCTTTTACAATGATTTGTGACATTTTTTAGAAAACAAACATGTAATTTAAACTCTAAAACCTAAACCCTAAATCTAAACCCGAAAGTTACATTATAAGGCTAAACCCTAAATAACTAACACTAAATCCTAAATAACTAACACTAAACCCTAAAGCTAAACCCTAGTGCTAAACCCCTAAACCTCTAAATCTTAAAGTTAAACCCTAAACATAAAGCCAAACCTCAAAACTAAATCCTAAAATCTAAACAAAATATGCTAAATTAAAATATAACCTTAAAAACTTTTATCTAAACCTTAATTCTAAACTCTAATACTAAGCCCTAAACCTCTAAATCCTAAAGCTAAACCCTAAAGGCTAAATATATAGGCTAAATTGAAATATAACCTTAAAAGCAAAAATTTAAACCCCTTAAAATCAGAGTTCGTTTGACCCGACTTTTTACACTTTTAACCCGACTTTTTAGACTTTTTACACTTTTTAGCGGAACCACAATCTATATATATCACTTATATTTTATCATTAAATCATGATCATATATTTGTTATACTCTTTTATTCTTAAACTTTTCTCTTGTAGTAAATTAGGTACAATATCAGTATACAATTTAATTTAAAGTATTTGTGTCTTAAATAACATGATTAAATATATCTGACATTGTCCATAATTAAAAGTAATGATAAATAAAAATAGTAAAATTACAGAGAACACAACAAATATCGTTTATAAAGAACTATTTAGAAATTTATGAATTTTAAGTCTACTGAAGTTTCTCTTTTGTAGGCATTAAAAACATTTAAGTTATAAAAATAGTTGTACACATCATATAAGTTTTGATAAACATAAGATTATATGTATTTTTATGTGTTATTTGATTATAATAACCTCAACTTTCCTTTATTGGCTGAGAATACTCCAAAATACGAAAATCTGTATTAATACTTTCAAATGTCAACTTATTCTACTTTAACACTCCCGAGTCTCGAACTAATTGAAATGAGCTCATATTTTAATTTTACTTCAACTTATTTTTGAGTTGATAGTAACAAAAAAAAAATAAGTTGAAACTTAAAAGTGTTAATACATCGTTTATTTCTTAGTTGGGAGTATTCGGAGCCACTAAATAAAAATTAATTAAGGTTATTGAAATTAAATAACT
The DNA here is from genome assembly GCA_009936405.2 of Stevia rebaudiana. NCBI lineage: Eukaryota > Viridiplantae > Streptophyta > Magnoliopsida > Asterales > Asteraceae > Stevia > Stevia rebaudiana. Next base: position 5,209 of record WOUH02061473.1, read on the forward strand.
TTTTTTATTATATAATATGAGCAATAGAATAGTCAAATAATAAAAAGAAACTTAGTAACTACGTAAACTATTGATGATGAAATACGACTACATCTTGATATTACTTCGTTTTTGCCACGCGTTATGCAGCCTCATCGTATGTTTCTTTTTCAAAAAGAAATGATGCATGATGAAGTAATTTAATCTAATGCCGTTCAGAAAAATGTAATCTGTTTTCAGTTAACAATCAATCAAATTACTGTATAGTTATTTTTTCTAGATGTGCTTGTTTATTCACACACACATATTATAAAACGCTATGCTTTGTAGATTTTTTTTAACATCAAAAAGAGATTTATTAAAATCAACCAGAGAAGAATTGCTCAAAATCCAATACAAAGAAAACAAAACAAATTTTAAAAAAGCCTACACAACAACGAAAGATACTACCCCAACATGTAAGGCTTTACCAAACTAGTATCTCAATCTAAACCTTGCATTTTAGCACGTTGTTTTACCCACGAAAAGGCATGTGACATGATATCCTTTGTTAACGATTCTGCTGATTCTTTTTTGCGTGAGAATGACCGTCGTTTCTATATTTTTCATATAATCCATAAGTGATTGCTATGACCAACTTCTTTTTCTTTTTTTGGCCTTCCTCTTCATATCATAAATGAGCTTCCGGGTTGTCTTGAATTCAAGGAACTGGAATCCGGACCATTGCGAAATCAACATCCATATATCTTTAGCCACCATACATTTGATGAATACATGATCTAACCTCATCGTCCGATTGACATGAATGACGTAAGTTCGAGTCCAAGATAATTTCCCGTGCATATAATTGTGGAGCTAGCAGAATCCGATTTTGAAGTAGACGCCAGATGAAACAAATAACTTTTTTCGGGATCCAATTAATCCATTTAACATTGATCCTATTACCGGGAACGAGATCAAGAGAATCTAACCATTCCCTGCATATTTTTGTGCTTGTTAATTATTGTTATTGTTTAGTAATTATTTCAGATTTAAAATCATATTTAACTTCCCATATTTCCATAACTTGTAAACATTTATCTAAAATAGATTTCGGTGACATATTTACATTAGAATAATATAGGTTTTTAAATCAAATACTAAATCAAAACCGTTTTTAATCCTTCATTCATGAATACATTTAAAACCTATTATACTTTCAATTCTATAGTGTTTTTTTGACTAAATTCTGTTTTGTAGTATACATATGAATGTTCGTTAATAATGATTGGTTCTTTGTTTTGAAAATTACATTATCATGCATGTTTACTTTCTTTCTTGGTTGATATCATCGTCATATATGTTCACTTTAAACTGAAATATATAACTGCTATATTTGAATTGAAGTATACGACCAATTATATGTTACTTTCTTGGCCATTTTCTTATAACAATCTTTCATTATGTTGTGCTTCTTAAAAATATATAAGCACTCCAGCATGGTTTACCTACTAGTAAAAATATTTTCTAAAGTTGTAAATTGATTAGTGTATTAATTTTAATGATGATTTCTTAACGAAATTTGTTACAAATGCTATGATTTTGTACTACAATGAATTATTCATTGATGATTTCTTCATCTTAAATACCCGAGAAGTAGATTAGCCTCATATTATTCAATCAAGTCAAAAAAATGTATCATAAAAATAAAAAGGTTGCATGTGGTATTTTATGCAATTGATAATACTATAGTAGTAATGAAATGCTTAGAGTTGTAAAGTGTGAGAATAAGCATAAACTTTTTGTATCGTTCAAGTGTTGACATAATAACTATCATGTTTATAGAAGTTTCCATTTAACATATGTAAAATTTGATGCAGGTTAATCCATTTATGTTTTGTTAAGTGTGTTGTTGAATTCCCAACTAAAAATTAACTTCAATAGAAAGTAACCTTCTATATGTTTTATTTCCTAATGTTGAAGATGAAAGTTTGAAAAATCAAAAAGAATTCAAGGTTCTTATGGAAAATATATTTATGTTAATCATATGTTAACCAAACTCATCTCTGAACTTGTAAAACCTTTGATATTGTGTTCCTGCAAGTCTAGCCAGCCTTATACCCACATTTGAATAATCTCCATGAACCTATACATATACCAGAATCTTATCTTACATACCCATGTTTTGTACGCATTGTGTGAATCTGTGGGTATTCAAGAAATGATCTTTCCCTTGTGCTGACCGCATGAATTTCACGTGGCAATCAGTATAGATAGAATCGTTGATAATGTCACTCGCGATTGCATGCATGTCACCCGTATATATGTAATTTTAACGTTGCAATATACTATATATAGTATTTTATTAACGTAGTTGAGTATCGAAAGCATGCATGCATTTGTACTATGCATAAATGGGTCAATGCGCGCGTGACGATGTCTTTATAACCGGGTACATTACAAACAACGAATCTTTAATCTTGGTAACTAATCTGTATGATCTATGTCTCGCAGATATTCTCGTACACGTGGCATTCCACGTGGCAAACTATTTATGCTGCGACTTCCCAAGGTTGAACATTGAAGTGATCAGTTTCTATCATTTTTTATTATTATTTTGTTTCTTAGCTAGTCCATATATAAAAAATCCAATAAAATCTTGGATTACCATGTCAATGTATTTAGTCTTCTTACTACGTCTTTTGGCAGGTTACAGGTTGGCATGATGGCATCGTGCGTATCCTGACATAACATACTTAATGAAGTAGCGACGTGTGTTCATAAAAGGGTTTAGGTATATGTTTGAAAACCATAAAAACCAGACAATCAATTCGATATAGCTTGTTGAGATAGAACTATTGAGAAGGGAGAAAGAAAGACAATTAAAAAACGTGTAAAAACAAATATAAGTGGTTCTTACATTTTTCGATTGGACACCAAAGGTCATTTGTTCTAATTTTACCCTGGTTAATTTTCAGATGAGATGTATTAGGATAGAGGTTCACTTAAAGCAAAAAAGATCTAGGGTGAACTATGAGATTTCCTATAAGTGGGTTTCCTTCTTGATTGGTAGGACGGGGTCGTCATGCTTCCAGTAATTTGCTGGATGGAAGGCTAATATGTTTGTCATATGAAGGCCGGGTGGTCGTGTTATTCAGTGTTAAAAAAAATAACTAGAAGATTGGACATCTTTCTTCTCCTCAACTATCCTATACTTTCTTAAGGTGATTTATGTATAACAAGATTAATTATCACCACTATGTAATATATACGTACACGTTTTAAAATAAAAAAATAACATTATCACGGTTAACGTTAGGTGGCCCACAACAGGTCCGCCCCATGGCTCAGGGCGTGAGAGGAAACGATCCCTTTCGAAACCCAGGCTTCCCTAGAGATAAGACTGGTTGCTGTGGGGTTCGTCTCTGCTCTGCCCCACACTTTCCGTAACAGGTTTTCCATAGATCTCACCACTAACGTTTTTTAATACTGGAATATAAGTTATTTGTTTTACAGAAATAACGTCTGAAAGTGAAAGATTAATAAAAAAAAACTATAGATCTTTTTATTTTCTTTTGGGAAAAGTGTTAATATCATTATTAATCATAATTTGAAACTAAGTTTGCTTTGTAAACTATATTTTTTTTTGAACATCAACACTTAATTCTATGATCTCTTCGAGCCAAGTAGACTCGGTGCATGTTGGCAAAATCTATTACCAGGTGTGCCCTACCACAGGAGGAAACCAATTGGAAAACCCCCTGACCTTCCCCAGCCCTATTTTTTGCCTTAAAAGGGTTTCGAACCCCTAAGCTTCCATCTGGAAAGTCAAGGTGATACCATCAGGGCAAAGCCCATTTGGTTGCTTTGTAAATTATTAAGGAGGGCACCTTTGGGTCACTTTCAGATATTTGCGGGTACTGTGGGAACACCGCTGCCACTCCCCACGAGTAGTGCATGATGGTATTGGTCTGAGTACTAGTCACCGCAACAGTTACCTCTCTCTGTTTCTTTAACACACATCTCTCTATCTCTCACACTCATCTCTATCTATGTCTCACACAACTCTCTTACTTTAATTGTATAAAATAGAAAACTGGTGAGAGTACTTTAAATGAGTAACGATACCACTTTAGGTATTTAAGGTTGGAGGTATGAATCCCTCAACCAGTCAACCCTTCAATCTTTCCTAATAATATTCTGTCATGTCTTAGCCAACTCATTTATACATTATCTCTATCTTCCCAACCTTTCACCTATGCAATGAAATCCTTCCCTTCCTTCACTTAAATAAATTTTATCAATTATTCATAAACCTAAAATTAAAAAACAGATTAATACTAAAATTAATTAAAACATAAAAGCTATTTTACAACAAATTAAAAAATAAAGACATTAAACGGGATGCTTCATAACGATTCATCGAAAACTTATATGAAATGACAAAATGTTAATGGCTAATGTGATAGTACTTTAAGCCTTAAGGTATATGAGAGTAACACCCCTCCTCTTTTATTTTCTTAATTATATATATGTTTTTGTTCATGGCATCTTTAAGTAAGATTTGAGACTTTTAGTTTTTGCCATGGAAGTTCATAATTTTATGTAATGATCCCTGAATTGAATACTTCTCTGCTTAATTGGATTTTGTTTGTCCGACTTTTTTGGCAAATTGGATTTTAATAATTTCATTAGGTTACTCGACCTAAACCATGTTTACCTGACCCGAAACCCGAAATCTGGAAAACCTAAGCCCGAAAACCGGACCAGAATCAAGAAACGGGTTGAGACCACTTCAACATGTCGACGGTTGTTTTTTCTTGTGTTTACGCCTTTTGGGTTTAGTGCTTGGACCGACACTTGCTTCGGGTGGAGTTTCGCGTGGTTGGGACCATACACCCAGCCACGTCTAGGGTGACGGTGTGCTGGACGTAGTTGACATCTTTCACGCCCCACCCAGTGAAGGTGTCTACTCCATGGTCTCGTAGTGAATTCGTCACGCAACGCGTGTGCAAATAAAATATAGTTTTAACAAATCGATTAGGTATTTTGTCCATATTATGATGCATTCGTTTCTAAATTCTGAGACATAAATGACGCTCTGACACAAATTTGTGCAACTTCTTTTTATCCTATCGACGATTTAGCCCCAAATAATTCACGTGATCACACGTGAGTCGTGACCCATGACGATCTCTATCAATTTAATGATGTAAATACAAAAAAACAATATTTCAAACATTAACGCCAAGATTGTCCGTGGCTGCATCTGTTGTATCAGACCATGTGTAGTGGTCACTCCTTCCAAATCCTTTCCCTCCCAAATTTTCTGTCACATCATCACCCCTCCTAAATCCTTCAAACCCTACAATGGTCACCCCTCCCAAATCCTTCCCCCAATATGCCACATCATCACCACCCATCATTTAATTAAAATATTTTAAATAAAC
>WOUH02061493.1:0-10616 GCA_009936405.2 Stevia rebaudiana
ATGGTGTGTGAGAAATTAGTGGAGGTTACGTTTGTTATTTAAAGTATAATTTTTACTGGCAAAAAGTAAAGATAGATGTAAAAAAAATAGAACATTCTGTCTTTATAGTTAAAACTATTCTAAAGAAACAAGTTAAGCTTTACTTTGCAAACATATCATTTTGAAAATATTATAATAGCACATTGTTATTTATACTATCACATTGGATTTCATGTTTAAAAAAAAAAATAAGAAGATATTATGATATCACTTTATTATTTATAATAGCACTTTGGTTCTCACAGTTTTTTAAGAAAAACATGGTTTGTATCGGAACCATCTCCATATAACGAATGCCAAAAACGTTTTTCGTTATTAACATATGTAGAGAAAGAAATGTTATAGTAAGATATATTACAACTATTAGCGGTGAGATAGTTGAATGGCTTTATCTATCCCGTCCTTCTCAGATTATTTTATGGTTTTATGGTGTGTGAGAAATTAGTGGAGGTTACGTTTGTTATTTAAAGTATAATTTTTACTGGCAAAAAGTAAAGATAGATTTAAAATATGTAAAAAAAAATGAGAACATTCTGTCTTCATAGTTAAAACTATTCTAAAGAAACAAGTTAAGCTTTACTTTGCAAACAAGGGCCTCTATGTAGCATATATTGCTGGCATATATTAAGAACTTCATTTGTCTTTTCTAATATTGCCAGAAAGCACTTCCCGATGAAATTTTGGCGTTTCTTTAGGTAGTTTAATCCAACTTTTAACACTGTAAAACTATATATATTCTATGGTATTTGTTGTTTTGTCAATAGTTACGATGAAGTGGAGGGGCTTTTACCAAAGTAATGGAAATTCAATCGTCTAAAAAAGCTACTTTAGTTTTGGTTTTGATCGTTTCAGGACCCTTAACATTATTGTTTTAATTAAGTTTATTTTATAAAATGACACTTAATTTAAATAAGAATTTTTAGTTTTTCTCTTTTTAACCTTATTTTTTTACGGTGTTTTTTTCTTACGTCCATCTCTCACTTTCATGCCCGGTAAGCAATGTCGACTACTCAAACTCCGTGAGAATTTACAACGACACCAGATGTGCATGAACTTCGTGGAATGGGTAAAAACATTCGCCTCACATTAGAATCGAACTCGTGTTAAATCTGATGTTCATCCATTACCTGGCGTCCTTTAAACTGCCGACGGTTTTGAACCCCCGATCTCCACACTGAAAGGTGAGAGCTCAAATCGTTGGGCTGAGTTATGGTGTTTTGCTTACATGTTAAACTTTTTTTTATGGTCGTTTAAGAACTACAACATTTAGTATTGCATACATATATCGGATGATCATGAGATCAAAAAACAAATTTATAGGGCTCTAGGGCTATACGGACTTAAACAGTAGACCTTTTCGGTAAAAGTGATCAAACTTATTATCTGAATGATTTGAATAGTTTCAAAGACCAACATGCAATTTTTGTGCATTAGGCACATTCTTATCATGTTTATTCAGATTCGGGAACACTACCAAAGTTTTTTAAGTGGGTTATCTTGACTTAGGTCCGCCTCTAGCCTAGATTAACCTAATTGAAATGAAGTCTCTATCGTGCTACTGAAATATCAAACACGAAACTTCATACACCTTAAAGTTTATAGGACAAAAAGAAATTTTTTTTGAGGTCCTACAAATACTAGTCTTGCATTGAATAAATGGGTATTCATTCACCATATCAATATAAGCAGTCTCAATATTTACATATGAATAATATATTAAACGTCTGCTTGGAACAATCAAGTTAAAGAAAGTTATTAGTTGAAACGTGTAAAACTGAAAAATTACTTTGTTGCATAACATTGACAACGATAGGTTTTTGAGGAGGACAAACACGATTCTCTTGAGATCTCATTGATATTATTATGTACTATCTACTCAGTATTCATCGTCCTATTCTCCAATCTTTTACACATATTGTCAAACAACATTTTTTATATAAAGATATGGAATTCATGATCATGCAAATAATGATATGAGCAACATCTTAACTTTGGTGAAGACAAAGTTTAACAACCAATGTTACTAGAATGGAGAGTATCCATCAAGAATTATTAGTAGCAATGTGGAATATATCGTACATACATGATTGTTTTTCAAGTAGTTTAAGCGGATTATCGATCTTCCCCGCTGCATAAATGAGTGGTAAGTCGAGGACTTTTAGATATTGTATTTACTTAAGTACTGATTAAGCTTCATTATGACCTCATGTTGACAATGAAGTCCATAATACCTACTTATAATGGCAGTCAATATGGCACTAAGAGCATTGTGAGTTGAGGTGGGGGTTTTGCCGTTTTGGTGCTATCATGTCATGGATGTTAGTATGGTAGATGGTTCAAAGATTTAATCTTTTTTAAGCCCAACAGTCAACATCTTTAAAAGCCACTAGAGGTTCACATATGTAGATGAATTAATGGTTTATTTGATAATGGCATTGTCTAAAGATGTGGGAGCCACATAACCAAATTGAAAACTAGGAATTGGTCCCATAGTCAACCTCGTGAACCAAAAATTAAGGGTGTGTCAAACTAGTATCAACGTACGTGTGTGGAATGGTGTTCCTCCTTATGTGGTTGAGAGTTTGGTATAACGAGTGACAAAAGGTGTAACTATGTATTAAAGCGCGCTGGTTTAATTAGATCTGTGTGAATTATCTTTTCTACACTAGCAATCTTGTCAAGCCAAGCCTAAAAAAACCGCTTAACATGACGAACTTCAAATAATTCATAGAATTGAAGTGAACAAGTAACAAAGTAAGGTGGGATCGAGTCATAATTATGTCTAGGATCGGTTGAGACAACGATTGTCTCTTTGTATATTACTGGATAATATTTTAAAGTAGCATAGACTTACTTTCTTCCTTGCCCGTTAATTGCCTACGTACAAGATCTATAATTTTGAATGTGCACACGAAGCTTGGATTTTATTTAGGTGTATGGACTATGGAGCACATGTATAAAACGGGAAATATTTTTGTTTCTTGTTTTATCATTATTATGTCTTTCGAATTTTCTCAATAATAATATTAATAATCAACTCTCTCATCAAAATTTCTGAGTCATCTTAAGCCAATTAAAACCATTCACCCTACTTTTTGTCGCTTTTTTTGATTTTTTGTTTGCCAGAAAGGAATCTATCTTATTATAATTTTTAAAATTGAAACGTTGGGCTCATCCATCCCAGTTATGATGTATTCAAAATGCTTTAGAATTTTCTGTACGTGCGTAGATTTCATTATTGGAAATTGTTAACTAGATTAGTAAATTAAGACGAGTTGACGTCAATAACTACTCCACTTTTCCCTTAGGACTTTCGGAGTTTTATATTCTTAAATAATTAATAACTAGCTTAATGTAGATTTTTTTTTTTGAAATATGTGGGCTAGTTTAATCAAGTCAACGACAACATTCATTTGCATATATGCATCAGTATATCTAATGTGTTGTAAAGCGTACGTGATTTCTTGTGTAAATTGTGGTTTAATTTTGTGTAGTGTATTGGTTTTGAATTGATTTGTTACTCATTAGTCTATAATGTCTTGTTACAGGTCTTGGAACACTAATTGAGTTGAAACAAGTGATATTTCAGTAAGTGCGACAGATAATATGCAAAATAACACTTGAAATTTTCAGAATAAGGAGGGATGTTAAAGAGCAAATTTTATATATAGCCAATCTTCTTTGGCTTTCAATTTGTGCGAAAGAGGCTTCTTTTGCATCAAAAGTACGCGAAAGTAACTTTCATTCGCACAATGTGTACTTTTGATCTCTCTTTCGCATTGTTTATGAGAGTGAAACCACTCTTTCTCCTAAAATTTATCTGAATAAGACTGGATTTTTCAACATATTGACCAAATTGCCCATCTTTGAATTTGGCGTTTAAATTGCTAGCGTTTGTCAATTTAGAAAGCAATTTGATTAATAAGACTTAGACTTATGTTTTCACGATTTTAGAACTTTTGAATTTTGTTAATTTTGCATTTCGCATTGGTATCTAAAATAATAAAGAAATAAAACTTTTTGACTTTTATCATATTTATATCAAAAACACCTAAAATCTGTTTGTATTTTTCGGTTATGTAAAACTAAAATAAAGCGATAGATATAAATAATTCATATTTTTGTTGGAAAGATCCGAAATAAAATCATATTTATTTATTTATTATTATTATTATTATTTTTATTGAGAGATTCACAAATCAAATGATTGGCGGTATAAGGATCCTTTTTCAACTTTTAACACTCATTGATCCTTTTGTAATCCAAGTGTAATTACATATGCAACTTAATTGTTTCCCACACAATCAGGCATATCCCTGCTTTGTGAACTATCAAACTTACAAAGTTTGTTACTATTATTAGTCATCTAAGTTCTTTGACTAATTGATCATGTAAAAATAAGGCAGAACGTTCATGTACCAATCTTAAGGTCGATATTGACATATACGCAGATAAAGCCCGATTCTTGAACAAAATAATAAATTAAACAAATTGAAATTGTTTACAAATCCATCAATCAGGTCGATGCTGACGCATACACAGAGAAAGTCCTGATTTGTAAACGAAACACCAAATAAAATAAGTTGAAGCGTTTAAGACTTAACAATCTGGTTGATTCTGACACTTACGCACAGAAAGTCCAAGTCCTAAACAAAATACAAAATTACAAGAAGTTGAATTTCTTTTCAGAAATAAACACATGATCAATCAGTATCTAAGTGTATTTAATAAGTACACAAATATACAAGTAGGTCAACACGCAATTAAGGCAAAGGCCAAACATTATACCTTTCATGATGTGAATCCACTTAAATTGGATATAACTTTTAAGTTTGTTTTTGAACAATATAGTGTTTAAGTCTACCAAATGCATCATAACTTGAATTTAAATCTTTTATTCTATTTTTGTGTTTTATCTTTTCAATATGTTGATATAACAAAATCAATGTACCATCATTTCTCAATGTTGGATTAGATTCTAAATTTTAATTTTTTATTGTTTTTTGGTGTTTTTTTTTTTGTTTGTGTTGATACATGTAAAAATACCTAGGCTAGTAATAAAATATGTGTAATAGATTAAGGGTTGTTTTGGTAAATTTTAGTTGTTTTTTAATTCTCTGTCTTATGATGATGTGACAGGAAGGCTCTGTCATATAGAAGTATGATAGGGAGACTCTGTCACATAGAGATGTGACAGAGAGATAGTATATATATAGATGCTTTATTGTATAATTCATTAACGTTTGTAATCTCTGATTTTGGAATACAAAAAGCTCTCATGTTTATCTACTTCTACTTCTTGATCTTAATCTCATAATATAATCAAATTGACGAATTCCGCGAGTTAATTTGATCGCGTAATCATACCACATCGTGTTCACGATCGTCAATGATCCAACAAAGTGGCATCTGAAGTGATCTCACCCTCACCAAAACATATGTAGTTCACATTGGCTATCGTTTTTTCGTTTATTTTTCTTTGTACTTGTTTTTTATTTTAGGAGGGAGAAATATACCATGAAAATACAAAGGCATACACAAACAAAAATTCCAAAAACAATAGAAAATAAAAAATTTGAAAATTGATTCAACTTTTGAGAAATGATGGTATATTGGTTGTATTATAATGACATATTGGAAAAGAAAACATAAAAATACAATAAAAAGATTTCAAATACATGTTATGATGTGTTTGGTAGGCTTGAACTCTTCATTGATCATAAACAAAACTTAAAAATTATAACCAATTTAAGTGAGTTCACATCATGAAAGGCATAGTGCTTGGTCTTTGCCTTGATCATGTGTTCATTTTAAAAGGAAATTCATATTCTTTTTATTTTTCTTATTTTTGTTTAAGACTTGTACTTTCTCTGCGTATACATCGGCATCTACCTATTGTAATGTCTTAAACGCTTCAACTTATTTCTTTGGTGTTTCGTTTACAAGTCTTGACTTTCTTTGCGCATATATTAATATCGACCTGATTGTTAGATTTATAAACAATTTCAACTAGTTTTATTTTTTTATTTTGTTCCTGAATCGGGCTCTAGCTGCGTATACGTCAGTATCAACCTTATTGTTGTTTCATGAACATTCTGCTCTATTTTTACATCGTCAACTAAATATTCAACTTAAACTAATAATTACAGTAACAAATTCTGTAAGTTTGGAAGTTCACAAAACGGGGATATGTGTGATTGTGAGGGAAACCATTAAAGTTGTGTTTGTAATTCCACTTTAAATACAAAAAGATCAGTGAGTGTAGATAGTTTAAAGTGGATCCTCATACCAGCAATCATACTTGATTTGTGAATCGTAAAACAAAATGGAAAAGTTGAATACAAAAGTCAATATTGTCATAAATGCAAAACCAATATGATCTCATGTTTGGATTTTTTCAAACAAAACTATGAACTATTTATTTTTACTGCTTTAATTCTCATTTTTATAAAATTCAAAAAATCCAAAAAGATTTTAGGTGTTTCTTAGCATAAAATTGATAAAAGTCCGAAAGGATTTTATGTGTGTTTTAACATAAAATTGATAAAATCAAAAAGATTTTATTTCTATGTTATTTTTGATAATCGATGTGAAATTACAAAATTTCAAAGACCCAAAACCATGAAAAACATAATTCAACGTTTTGTTAATCATTTTGCTTAAAATCTGACAAATATCTGTGTTTTTAACGTTAAAATTGAGAATGGGCATTTTGGTCAAAACTTAGATTATTGTTTTTCTCTGTCGTATAATCTGATCCAAAAGTCATCTTTGTTACTTAAAATTTACCGGAGACATCCTAGTCGATTGAAACCTTCTTGTTGCATAAAAGTGGTGCGACACGCCTTTTCTATCACATGAATTATGTGCGACAGACTCAAAGAATTATAAAAGGAACCTGTCGCGTGAACATTCTTTTCACAAAAGTCCCATTCGCATTCATATGATCCGACAAGAAAGAGGTATAAATAAGAAAACCCTTGTCTCATACAAGATCAATTTTTTTTAAAGGGACTTTTAGTCGCATATTGTTCTTTCCAAAACTCTTATGATCTGAATCAATCTTTTGAGCTTGAATCTTGTTTCCATTATCATCAAATCTTTGGTTATCATTGATTTCCAGGTAAGTAACGACACAACTTGTTATCATTGTTTCGAGCCATAGTTCTTACAAAACTGAAGTCGTTTGATGTTTTTGATAATATTAGGGATTTGCATTTTAGGGCTTTTAGGTATAAGCATCTTCTGGATGTTTGATCATCATTTCAACATGCTTAGCATCAAAATTAAGAGCCTAAATTTTTGAAATATTTTTAGAAGAAAAGTGAAATTAGGGTTTGTATCGTGTATTTCATCATTCGGTCGAACAAATCATCATTATGATTAGGGTTTAATCTATTTTATATTGTTTCCATTGAATGATTTCGTCTCTGGTTTTTGCTTGTCGCATACCTGTGAGTTTGTTGCATGATTTGATCTTTGATGAATGTCACATAATAAACCTTGTCGCACACAATTTTTATAGAATTCTCTGTCGCACAACATACTCCTTTGTCGCTTGAATAGATGCGACAAAATCCAAAAACAGGTGCGACAGAAGAGGAATATATACATGAATTTTAATTGCAGAGTTTTGGTTCTGTCACACAGAATCATTTTAGTCGAATAGAATGTATGCGACAGAATCAACTGTGTCGCATCCAAAATCTTTCCTGTCTCATATTGTTTGGTTTTTGTCGCATGAAAAGTCATCTTTGTCACTTGATTATGATATTGTTGTATGATTTTATCCATGTCTCATGAATATGAATCTTGTCATATGGTTATGATTCTTGTCGCACGAATTTTTACTAACACACAAATTATGATTTTGTCACATGAATCTTGACCTTGTCCCATACTTTTAACATTTTGTCGCATGTTTCATCTCAGAAATTTCACTAAGATGTTGTTTGTTTACATCTTAACATGCTCTTAATGGTTTAGACCTCTTGCTAGGTCAACACTTAATGGTTCAGACTGTTTGTTTCGCAAGCAGATGTCTAAATGATTCAGACATGTGCCTCTGAATGGTTAAGCATTATACTTAGTCTAAATGGTTAAGGCCACTTATCTGAATTGGTCATACATTTTTCTCTGAACGGTTAAACTTTATATTGCTTCTAAATGATTCAGGCCTCTTAATGATTCAGCATTTAATGATTCAGACCTCTTACTGGTTCAGCACTCACACATTCAGAAGTTGCAAAACAGCCCCTAAGTGTTGGAAATTTTTAAAATGGTCAAACTTTTGATAAAAGTTTATTTGTTTATTGTATTTCATGGGTGAACCAAATCCTAATCTAGAAAATGTTCAAGGAGATGTACAAATCAAGTAATCGATATAATGTGTGTGCGTACTTCAATTCAAATACAAAATATGCTCAAGATTATGCTGACATCATTAACTTTCTTCTTCGTTCATGGATTTTCATTACAATTTCAAGAAAGTATAATACGTTTATAAGTCATTAACAATATTTTTGGAATCATGTTAATATGACGGAAGATGGAGATAATGTGGTTATTCGAAGTACTATTTTTGACAATCCCATTGTGGTTTCAGTTGATGGTATTAGACGGGTGTTAAATTTTGATGATGCGACTACTCCAATTCGTTTGAACAAATACTTAATTCGTGGATGTTTCTTGCGAATGAAGTATACCGGAGATGTTAAAGAAAGCAATTTGAATAAATCACATTTAAGCATACAGTTTAAATATATGATGCATATATACTTATGCATTGTCTTGGATCGAGAAAAGGAGGATTTGACAGTATTCGTGAAACTTTACAAGGTGCGATGATTGCTTTGGTTCTTAATCGTCCACTCAATTTTTCAGCAATGATTTTTTCAAATCTTTTGGAGAATGTGGGAAACAAGGTTCATAGATTTCTTATTTATCCTCAATTTCTTCAAATTGTGATAAATGAGAAACTTCCAAATCTTCCAAAAGTTTCATATGATCGTTTCAAGTTTGATCATATGATAAATACGACATTGAATCGACTTGGCACTTACGAAGGTCGTGATATTCCTCCAAAGAGAAAGTTGTTTGGTCATTTATCATATGTAGCACCAGTTGGAAAGAATTAGAGACATGATGAACCACTGACGTTGAAGATCATAGAATTCTTAATGATAACAATGAACCAGATGATGAACCAGTTGATGTTATACCACAAGATGATGAACCACTGATGATTGCTCAACAAGTTGAACCACGAGTTCTAGATATCACCGCGATTCATGATAAAGGTGATAGTGAAGATGACAGTACCGAAAGTGATAAAAGTTATGAAATTATCAATGTTGGTGGAAGAGTTACTTCGAAACGTAAGCCCATGTCCTCTGGTGGTGAAACGTCTTTGAGTAAACAATAAAGAAGGGAAAAACAGATTGATCATGATTTTATTCCTGAAACGTGACTTGTTGAAGTGTCTGTTTTCGAGAAGTCTATCACAAAAAAGTCAAAGTAAAAAAAGAAAAAGAAAAGGTGATAGCAAAAGAAAAACCAAAGAAGCGAGAAAAGTTTGTTACCAAAGTGACTTTTCCAAATAAACAAGTTTCTGAAGCTGCGTGTACTTCTACTTCTACCTCCACTCCATTTACACAACAATCATCATCAATTCCAGTTAATCCAAGTGTTTGAACACTTAAACACTGCCTTTGGTGGTCCTCCGATTATGAGATCAACTCAAAGTGCTCTTGGGACTCCAGTCATCTTATCTTTTGCTCCAAATGTTTCTGAATCTCAAACGTCTAATGCCACAGTTAATAGATTACATGAACAAGTTGATACTCTTAAATCATTGGTTGAATATTTAGCAAAGAAAAAGGAAGATTCTGATCCTCAAAATCAACAGCTTCATGAGGATGTGACAACAAATTCTCAACGGATTATTAGTCTTGAACAAAATGAGCTGTTGAAAAAGGAGATTGAGTATCTCAAACAAGTGCAAAATGATGATAATGATGATGATGAAGATGATGATGATGGAGATGATGGTGATGATGGTAATGATGAAGATGGAGGTAATGATGAAGATGATGAGGATGGTGATGATGGTAATGATGAAGATGGAGGTAATGATGAAGATGACGATGATGCTTCTCGTGAAAAACGAACAAAGAATAAATAAGATATGAATGTTGGAAAAACAATCGTTGAGACCAAAGTAGTTGAAGTAACATGTCACACCCCCTCGAAATGGTCAACGGGCTGCGGAAGCGACTTGAGTTCGGGGGTGCGACCATTGCTCGGGTCATAAGCACAATGTTATAATAAGAGAAATACATGCCTTGAAAACAACAAAATACATCGAGTTTTACAACATATTACAATTTCACCAAAAGACAAACAAGTTTTGATAATAGTACAGTTCGAAGATTAGACCAAAATATCATATAATTCAAAAGAAGGCAAAAACACATAATCTTCACTGTGTACTCTATCAAGCTACGCAAAGCATACATCCTTAGTTATCACCTGAAAAATGTTTAGTTTTGAAAGGTCAACATAAAGTTGGTGAGTGC
>WOUH02061533.1:0-10614 GCA_009936405.2 Stevia rebaudiana
TAGACAAGCGGTACTGTCCAACCTGCTGCGGTGGGGAACACTGCTCTGGTTAGAGAGTAGCCCTGAGATATGGGGTAGCTGATCAGTTGACTGTTTAATTAAGGTTGGTGACGACCAGACCAGTAAAGGGTAAACGTTACCCTAAGGGACGGGCTTGATAAACTAGAGAAATTGCTTAGGTAATTCTGTTGGTGTTGAAACTAACGAAGGTCTAAGGTACGTTGGTGCCCGAGGATAGAATGTGATTGCATATTGACTAAACTATTTCTATAAACATGTAAAACCTTAATTGTGATATCGTGTCATGTAAAACCTTTTTGTGATTAACTATGTTAAAATACCGAGGTAAGCGGTAATAAAACTTAAAACTCACCAGTGAAAGCCGAGCGTCTTTAGTATGTATGCTAGATTAAAAGAAGGAGATAAAGCAGCAGGGCTTGGAGCATATGGAAGACATCGGTGTAGGCTGCTTGGAATGGCATCAAGTTATGAAGACTATTAGTTAGTCGTTTGATGTATTGTATAGTTGGCATTTTGATTGTAACTTAACCTTTTAATATTAATAAAAGAAAGTCTTCCGCTATTTATCAACCTTTTCTTTAGTTCCTCAAAAGCATTCTGTTGATTTGGGCCCCAAACAAACTTCTCTCCTTTTTTATTCAACTTCGTCAAGGATGATGCAATCTTTGAGAAGTCTTGTATAAACCGTCGGTAGTATCCAGCCAAACCCAAGAAACTTCGAATCTCCGAGGGTGTCTTAGGTGGCGTCCATTTTGTCACTGACTCGACCTTAGATGGATCAACCATTATCCCATTTGCGGTTATTACATGACCAAGAAATTGCACCTCTCTTAGCCAAAATGCACACTTAGAAAACTTAGCATATAGCTTCTCCTTTCTCAGTGTCTCCAATACTTCCTTTAGATGACAGGCATGATCACCTTCATTTTTAGAATATATCAGAATATCAGCAATGAACACAATCACTGATCGATCTAACATTGGTGGACATACCCGGTTCATGAGGTCCATGAAGGCTCCAGGAGCATTCGTCAATCCAAACGACATTACCAAAAATTCATAACGACCGTATCTTGTGCGGAATGCGGTCTTTGGTATATCCTCCTCTATTACCTTTAGCTGGTGATATCCTGATCTCAGGTCTATCTTTGAAAACCAGCTTGCTCCCTGCAATTGATCGAATAAATCGTCGATCCTTGGTAAAGGATATTTATTCTTTATCGTGAGTTTATTCAACTCCCGATAATCAATGCACATACGAATTCTACCATCCTTCTTCTTCACGAACAATACCGGAGCACCCCAAGGCGAGATGCTTGGCCTTATAAAACCTTTATCAAGAAGATATTGTAGTTGCATCATCAATTCTTTCATCTCTGAAGGAGCTAACCGATATGGAGCCTTAGCCACAGGCTTAGCTCCTGGCACCAAGTCAATTCTAAACTTCACTTCTCGATCTGGTGGTAAATTAGTCAAGTCTTTGGGAAAGACTTCTGGAAACTGACATACCACTGGCACATCTTCCAATCGTTTTGGTTTTGTTGTATCATCTATGACATACGCTAGATATGCTCCACAACCTTTAACCATCTACTTCAGAGCTTTCATCATTGAAATCAATTTCACTGCAGAGTTGGCACATTCTCCATACACTACTATTTGGTTACCGTTAAGGGTATTTATTTGTATCTGCTTCTTATTGCACACATTCTGTGCATTATTTTCAGCTAACCAATCCATTCCCAATACGATATCAAAACTTCCTAGTGCCATTGGATACAACTTAACTTGATATCGATGGCCATCTAAATCTACATACAATCATCGATTATCACGACTATCTTGGTAGTCTTGCCTATAGCAGTTTCTACCTCGAGAGCTTTACTTAACAATTTGGAGGGTTTATCAAGTATTTTACAAAATCTAAGTGACACAAAGTTTCTACTAGCACCAGAGTCAAATAATATACTAGCAGGCACATTATTAACGAGAAATGTACATGATACAACATCTGGCTCGACCTTAGCTTCTTCAGCTGTTATTGCAAAAGCTCAGGTTTTGGCACCTCCACCGCCCTTACCTCCCGCTTGCTTCGTAGTGTCACTTTTCTTCTTCAACTTTGGGCATTCACTCCTTTAATTCCCTTTGTCCCCACACTCATAACATGAGGATTCCCTCTTCTCAGTACAATTCGGAGCAATATGCCCCGGCTTTCCACAATTGTAACAGGTGGGAGAGTCTTTAGAACTTGAAGTCTTTAAACGACATTCTCCATGATGAAACTTTTCACAAATAGGGCATTTACTTTTGGAGTTGCCCTTGGATCTCTTCCTAGACCCATCACTACTCGACTTTGAATCTTTAGTGGTCTCAGACCACTTTCGTTTATTGTCTCCAGGTCTACCACCAACTCCATATTCATCATCATAGACCGCGGTGCTCAATTCCATAACCGCCTTAAACGTGTGCGGTGTCGCAGTCCTGGCTACCTTCCTTACCTCCAGGGGAAGGGCCTGGAGATATTTCTTAATCCTTTTCTCCTCCATATTCACAAGATCTGGTACTAATCGGGATAATTCATTAAACCTGGTAGTAAATTCCCGATGAGTCATTGATCCAGCTTCTAATCTCATGAACTCCATTTTCAACTTTTCAACTTCACTGTTGGAACAAAACTTCTCCATAACCATTCTTTTCAGATCAGTCCATCGGAGACGTGCAACCACTTGGTTTCCCAATGCCTGTTTAATAGTTTCCCACCAATATAGTGCTTCAGATACAAACGAGTGAGCAGCATACATAACCTCCTGATCAGAACGACACATACTAGTCCTAACTATTGCTTCCATTTCCTAGACCCATTTGTGAGTTCCAACAGCATCTTTCTAACCATCAAACTGTGGTGGGTTGCAGCTCTTAAAAGCTCTATAATCACAACCTCGGTTGTGTTCATCAACAATCACCGTTGCAGGGGCACTATTTGCAGCTCAGTACCAGTTCCATTAACATTTATAACTGGTGTACTATTGGCCCCATGACCACTTAATTGCACAAGCAGTGGTAGCAGGGTATTTTCAAGAGCCCTTGCCACCTCAGCCGCAATCTCATTGCGCTGTTGTTGACTGAACTGAGCCGTCTTAGTACTTTGTCCATCACCCTGATGATTTTCCTCCTCGCGGTTAGTCGTAGACCGTGTTTGCCTTCTCCTGGTATTAGTTCCACTGGTCCTACGAGTATTAGTCCTACCGCGTCCACATCCTCTTCCAACCATCTATAATCAAGATATAAGATACATCATACTCCTGTGATTAATATAATCATCATACAATAATATTATAAATTTATAAATACAGGGCCCTTTGCATTTATGAATTTACAATGCCACTTAGTCAAATTATATCTTATCACAGTTGCATCATGGTCCATATCTTAATTCATCCAAATAACTAGGATTTACACCATCCTGGTCTCCTTTTGCCTCTCTTGGCCTTCTATCACTATTCTAGAATAACTTGACCCTCAAAGTAAATTGTTTTGTTATTCTAACACTCATGATGTCGTTACACCATGCTTTCCTCCCCGCATCCAAGCCGTAAATGTTTGAATCCTGATTATCATCTATAGAGTGAAGTTCTTAACTGCACTAGCTAATTGCAACTAACAACTTACCTCTACATACGAACCTAAGAGTTCTCCCATCCTACGCTTAATGCATTCCATTCTCAACATTCAGGCTTGCGCCAGGTCATCAGCTGTAGCTCTTTGGCATCATTCCTATCTTATTGGCATTTTCTTAACCTATCCTTAGAGTCCTAGTTTAAGTCTGGATACTACTACAAGCATCCAAATCTCTTAAATCAAGGCTCTGATACCAACTTGTGACACCCTAATTCCCAGAATTCCATCACATTTGGATTTACACAAAAACACATGTCAAACAGAGATAAATAGCGGAAGACTTTTTATTTATTCATATATAAAGGTTAAGTTACATCAAAATGCCAAACTATACAACATATTCATACGACTATCTACCAGTCTTTGCAACTTGATGACATCCCAAGCAGCCTACACCGATGCCTTCCATACGCTCCAAGCCCTGCTGCTTTATCTTCTTCTTTTAATCTAGCATACATACTAAAGATGCTCAGCTTTCGCTGGTGAGTTCTTAGTTTTATTACCGCTTACCTCGGTATTTTAACTTATCAATGCACAAACAGGTTTTGCATGACATGATATCACAATACAGGTTTTACATGTTTATAGAAATAGTTCAGTCAATATGCAAACACATTCTGTCTCCGGGCACCAACGTACCAGAGACCTTCGTTAGTTCCAACACCAATGGAATTACCTAACCAATTTCTCTAGTTTATCAAGCCCGTCCTTTAGGGATACGTTTACCCATTACTGGTCTGGTCATCACCAACCTTAATTAAACAGTCAACTGATCATCTACCCCATATTTTAGGGAAACTCTCAAACCAGAGAAGTGTTCCCCACTGCAACAGGTTGGATAGTACCGCTTGTTTACTACCATATTGCTAGGATCACCGACCAATGTCGGTTTCAACACAATTACTACATAGACTCTATTTCTTTCTACAAAACCTTTTATTACGCACCAACGTGCAAAAGATGTTTTCTAATCTGTTTTATTGACCTATGTCTATTATAGATTTTATAACAATCTCTTTTAATAACGGCCTCAAGCCAAAACCAATTTTCGTGTCATAACCCTTCCTTTACCCCAACCAACATCTATACTCAACCTTGAGTATCTATACCTTTCAAAACCATTTTAAGATTTATTGTTTATTTTATAATCCCGACTTACCACGGGCATTATAACGACATGTTTACTTTATAATCCCGACTTACCACGGGCATTATGTATGCTAGGCCCAAAAACATTAATCAATATGAAGGTGTCATAGAACTCACCTTTAACCGACTAGAACATCCGCTTATCGTTCTAAGGATTTCCCGCACCACCAGCCTCACACGAACACCTAACTTCTTCCACTATGAGTCTAGAGGGGTATTTGAGTGTAAAATGGGTCAGAGGTTCGGAAACAGTGCGTGAAAATATGGCTGCTCGAAGGAGCCTTTTATAGCATTTTCTAAAAATCTACGCGCGTTGCGTGGCCTAAAGGCCTTCACTTGCGCATGTCGCGTAGATCCAGCTCACGCAGAACCCTTGTGGCTTCGCCACGCATCATGCTGACTCACCGACGGATGCTGACACGTGTCCTGCTGACGTGTCACAGACTGGTTAAACTTGTTTCGTCATTTCCCGCTTCGTTCAAACTCCGTTTCGCGCGCGGTTTTCGCCTATGTTCACGATTTTTAATTTCCTATGTAACCCCATTGGTTTAACCTCCTAAGGAGGTGTTGAGCTTTTGACCCTATCCAACACTCCTTGTTTAGCGTGTATCTTTCAAACCGTTGCTCATACCCAAATTTCGCATACACTCATTTGATTCAAATTTCTATAACGAACATAACCGTAACATAAAAATTTCTAGGCTCGGGATTTGTTCAATCATTTCGGTGCGTTTATCGAGGTATCTTGGGTTTTTCTTTTATCGATATTATTATCAACATAAGCATCTAGGTCATGCCTTATCTGAAAACCGGGTGTTACAGAAAGAAAATAAACGCCTAACTTAAGAAGTTGAAGCTCAAAAGATTGACATAACTATTTTAACTAGAGATTTAAGCAATGCTAATTGTGTCATACAATCTTCTAAATCTATACTTGACAATGCAAAATCTGAAGCAGAACGATAAAAAATAAATTTGTGATGCCGAATTAAACTTTAAGAAATTCGATGTATCGTCTGCGGTTCTAAAAGATATGATACAAAAACAAATGAAATGGCAAGAAACCGAAGGGATGGGATATGTAAATCATATCGATGATGGTGCAGTTAAACTAACTGTTTGGTGTTAAGGGTGGGAAATTTAGTGAAACCAGTGAACAGGAAAGCCGTTTAATTATTATTGGTGCTAAAGGTAATGTTTTTGTAAATACTACTCCACCTTTGAGCAACAATTTTGTCTATACACCCATGACTGAACAAGAAGTAAAGAACTATGGAACAATGAAATATGGTCAACTGGAGACTGAAATGGTCACGACGTCATATTCAGTTAAAACAATTGAATCTGAAGTCCATTTAACATTTTCTAATCAATCTGCTTCATGTGCAGATGGAGTGATTGTGAAGGATTGGAATGAAGAAGATGAACCAACTGACAATTTAGTTTATAATAATAATTTTCCTGAAAAACAGTTTTCTTTTAGTTGCCATGTCTCAAAACCTTTGAATTTTTCTTTGTTTAAAAACTGAGTTCCTTTTGTTCCTTCTAGTTTGAAAAATGATGCATGCCTTTAAAATATTAACTGTTGGGATTGAACTTTGTCTGATTGGGATTTGATTAACAATTTAAATGCTTCATTATCTGTTTTCTAGTCCTAGTATTGTGATTAACTCTAAGGTTGAATCAGGTTTAATTGATGCTTTAACTAAGGTTGAAAATCCTAAAACAGTAAAGTACGTTTCACCTATACCCAAAGCTGGAACATCTGTGCCACCAAGAGACACAAAACCCTTATGCAAGGAGCAAGCAAACACTTCTAAACACAGCAAAGTGTCGAAACAACATTAGTACCATAATGATAGACACACTCTACCAATGAAATGACAAACGTGTTTTCACTGTGGGATTCCAGGACACATTGCAAGAAACTGTAAGAATTATGCTTACATTCCGTTTAAGCTTCAAAATCAGAAAGCTTTGTCTTGGAACGACCAAATGTCAAAGTCTATGAAAATCCTTCGTTCCAATCCGAATCCTTCTGATAGTGATTGGAGCACTATGATGGAGGAGACAGGGGATAGTGGTTGTTTAGGCACATGACAGGGGACGTCTCCCAGTTATTAAATTTGGAGCACTATGATGGAGGAGACATTGTATTTGCTGGAAGAAATAGAGGAAAGATTACTCAGAGAGGGGTTATCAGCAATGGTGCATTAACCTTAGAAAACGTGAATTATGTACCTGAACAGAAGCATAGTCTAAAAAGCATCTGTCAAATATGTGAAAAAGGATATTCTTCTCATGTCACAAATAAAGAGTGTCTCATACTGAAACCGAGTATAATAATTCCTGAAGATTGGATTCTGGTGCGAGCTAAAAGGAGACAAGATGCGTACTTTCTGGATATGACTCAGCAATCATCTGATGCAGCTGTGTGTTTGATGTCAAAAGTGTCAGAACAAAATGCAATGTTGTGGCACCGTCGTCTGGGTCATGCAAATCTTAAAAATTTGAACAGACTTGCACATGGATTTGCGTGTGCCAAGGGGAAACATCATCGTAAACCTCACAAGTCAAAACTCCATAACTCAATCGAAACTGTTTTACAGCTTTTGCACATGGATCTGTTCAGTCCAGTTAATGTGTTGAGCATTAACCGTGCATCGTATTATTTAGTCATCACTGATGATTACTCACAGTTTACTTGGGTTTTCTTTGTGTCAAACACAAATGAAACAGCAAAACTAATAAAGCAATTCGTCACTGTCATGGATAATCAAACAAACGAGAAAGTCAAAGGAATTCGGTGCGATAATGGGACAGAGTTTAAGACTGCAGAACTCAACATCTTCTGCTCAGATAAGGGAATTGCAGGACAGTATAGTGCAGCTCGAACTCCACAACAAACTAAATTTGCTGAAAGACGCAATCAGACACTGATTGAAGCCGCACGAACAATCCTGATTGGCTCAAACTTACCTACATTTTATTGGGCTGAGGCTGTTAACACTGCCTGTTACATTCAGAATCAAGCCTTAATAATCTAGCGACATATGAAAACTCCTTATTAGATTATTTATAAACATAAACCATATATCGTGCATTTTAAAATCTTTGGATGTCCTTGTACATTACTGCACTTGGACGCAATCCCGAAGTTCAATGCTCCGGCAGATGATAGTTATTTTGTTGGCTACGTTGGTAAAACAGGATATCGTTCTTACAATAAAATCACCAAACAAACTGTGGAGTCTTATGATGTTCACTTGCTTGAGGAGAACGTAACAGATGCCAGAGTTGGTCCAGATTGGCTGTTTGATTATGCTACATTGTTTAAATCTTTTAATATTCCAAGTAATATCTCGTCTAATGATATTGATCTTTCAGGAATTGATTCAACCACTGAAGATGCGTATTTTGTTCGTAAAGTGTCATGGACTATAGATCCACCTACACAGCAACCTGAAGCACAATCGTCTTCAAGTTCATCTGGTCCTGAATCTCAGAATAATACTTCTACAGTTACTGAACCAGACCATACTAAACATGCTTCAAATGAAGAAGCTATCATAGCAGATGTTCAAGACGAGCCTATTGAAAACTTATCGAATCTGCCAAATGCAGTTTTCGTTTCAGACGTTCTTATACCTTCTCGTTGTAACACCCCGTTTTCAGATAGGCTTTCATGTATCTGTTTTCCATGTACTTTTACTAAGTAATAACGTGATATAAATTTCTTTATCATATTCTAATTCTTATTTAGAATCTTTTGAGCATATGCGAAATTTTGATTTGAGCGACGGTAACAAAGTTACACGTAAAACGATGAAGCATTCGATAGACCCTAAATATCAACACCTCCTTAGGAGGTGAAACCAATGGGGTTAGATAGGAAACTGAAAATTGTGAATGTAGACGAAAACCGCGTGCGAAACAGAGTCTGAACGAAGCGGGAAATGCGATTCGAAGTTAACCAGTCGCACCGATCCAGCTTCGGAGCCACGTGTCACCACGTGGCAGGCTCAGGAGCCATGTGGCAACACGAGAATCATTGTGGCATTCACTGGGACACGTGGCAGTCCCCAGACCATTGACTCAGCGACACATGGCAGCCTCGTAGAGGCCCGGAAGCTCAGCTAGGCTACACGCGTCGCGCGGCTAACCCACACAGGGTGGCGCGCCATGCGTAGGTCTCCATAGGCGGCAGACTTCTCGATTAAGTAACCCTACATGCGTCGCACACCTCCCGGGCCAAACCCTGCGTGTGGCATGTAGAAAATCGAGTTTTGCATATAAATAGCAGACTTCGAGCAGGTTTCAGATGCACAGTTTGTTCGAAACCAAAACACACACACTCTCAAATTTCGGGTTATTATCATTGCGAAGATTTGATTCACGCTCGATCGCTCGGTTTCGCACATATTACGGAGGTTACGCTTGTGGATCGCCTATTCTCTCATTATCTCTATCACGTTACCACGTTAACCAGGTGAGTTCTATGATCTCCGTTTTAACGTTCTTAAAAGTTTTGGGGCTAGTATGCATGCATAATAAATTTTGATTTGCTTAAAGTAATATGATGCTATATTATTTAGATGTTAATTGATTGTGTAAACCATGACGAGACTGTGGCAATCATTCAAAGATGATTTTTATAACAAATCGAGATTTGTTTTAAAAGAGATGATAATTTTATATCCAGAATCTAAGATACTAACAAGGACATGATCGTGATATATCGAAGGGATGGTGGGTTAGCGGCTGGGTTTGCCCTATACAAGTTGCCTTCGATATATCGGGAAAGTGCCAGTGTATTGATCGGGTGATAATTATTTGTTATTATAAAGCGTATATTGATCATCTTATGTTAATTATTCGCATGAACGTTTTGACTTTGTGATGTTTTAGGTTTGTAGGATACGGGAGCTTAAATGACGATTGGAACGGACTTTAGATCCTATTGGGTTGAAAGATTAAAGTCGAGGGACCAGATGTGTAAAATGGTGAAGTTAGACTAAGAAATTAGTGAAACGAAAAATAGACCCGCCGTATTATACGGCAGGGTGACCGTACAATGTGGACCACCGTATTCATCCAACCGTATTGGTTCCATTTGAGCAGAAAGACTGGGTCGTATAGAACTTATGGACTGTATTATACGGCGAGCTGGCCGTATAATACGGTGGAGTGTCTAAGCTGGACCGTATTGCAAGCATAAAGGCAGAGTGTCTGAGCCGTATTGAAACCTATGGGCCGTTTTATACGGTGCTCTAGCCATATAATACGGCGAGTAGCTGATTTGTCCGGATTTTGAGTTGTAACTCCTATTAATCAAATAATTGGGGGGACCTTTCAGTAGCACTCACTTGCAGCCGATTTTGGGGAAGAAAAGGAGCGAATTTAGGGTTCCAAAAGGTACTGGATCTTGAATCTAACCATCATCAAGTCATGCAACAAATCAAATCTCGCGAAGATCTTACAATCATGAGCGGCTAATTCAATTAGTGACCTCCTCTGGATGGAAGATTCAAGTGGCATGTTGTAGGGGTAATTGTTCTTATCTTTGAGATAGTAATCTAATCGTTCGACGCTTTTTACTAGTTGTTTTGATTAAACGATTCTGTAAACGATTGATATTGGTTGAATTCTTGTTCTTATCTTTCAATTCCTGAGAAATCTAGAAATTGGGATATATTAGATTGAATTAGGATTGGTTGATGTTAATTGGTAATTAGGTGATGACCTCCCGTTGTTATGCATCCGGAG
>WOUH02061562.1:0-10612 GCA_009936405.2 Stevia rebaudiana
AAAATCAATCATTAAAACAATCAATACATTTTTCTCTCTCCTCCACTTACCACAACACCCATTTTCCATAACCTCTTATCTCTCCTGCGTGGCACTGACGCGTCATACTCCACGCCCTTACGCAGCCCGACCATAACACATAGTCTAATACATGAGTTTATAAGGTAGTTTAAAAGTAATATTAATTATTAAATAAATATCTTGATGAACAAAATTTTTAATAAGTAATCAACGAAATGATTTAAGTAAAATAAAAACCCACCATGTTGTTGTCGACTCTATTATGACAAACCACCACTATCGTTGTGCTATCCAACTTTTATCCCTTTGTACGTGGTGATCGTTTGAAAAAATTGGATCTTAAAATGAGTGAAGAGATTGATGAGCATGGATCATGATCAGTGATGAGATAGTTGGATTAATTTGTTGATCCACACAAAAAATGGCTTGATTGTACTCTGAATTGGATGTTATGAGTTTGATGCAAAAAGCTTCCTAGTATGGAAACTACGCATTTCATCAACAAATCTATCATTAAGGTGTTGCTCAAAACGATTTCATTGTCTAGGACTTGCACTTTAAGTTGAATTAAGGTTTATTGTCGTTACAATCGTGGTGGGTTCCCATGTCGGAAGATCAATGATTTTCATTAAAGACAGACTTATAGCTTTCTTAAGAACCTATTCAATACTCAATAGCGGTGATGGGATGACAAAAACACTTTTAGGTGTTGCAAGCACTAACATCGTGAATTTAGCAACTCTCAAGCATTTGTCTGATTAGAGGATTCACAATTGGTTCCATATCTTCATAATTCATTAAAAATCGTTACTTTTTTCTCTTATATTTAAATAAAAATAATTTTCTTATACTTTTATCACTATATTTTCTCTCTTATATTCAATTAAATAATATTTTTTATATTTTATCAATATATTTCTCTCTTTTTTAATTAAATAATATCTTTTTATTCATTTATCATTACGTTTTTCTCTCTACAATTTACTTTAATGAACAGTGTTTCTATATATTTGCTGGTTTCATCAGTTTGTCTATATCTCTACACTCACAACCACTTTCAAGCAATCTCTATAATATAGTAACTCACTCAAACAAATTATAAAGCACCAAAGGTGAATGCTGTTAGAATGATAAAAATACATATGCATTCTTCATCTACCAAATTTTCTCTTGGAACTTTATCAGGAAAATTACCGGAAAATAATTGACTCAAACTTAAATAACTTTTCAAATCCAAATATTAATTTTTTTAACTATTAAGAGTTAATGACCCACCTGATTAAAACTTCTTAGCAAATATTTTCATTAAACCAATGGGATTATAATCTAGTTGTAGCCCTTGACTTATCATATGTGAGGTCTGCGGTTTGAGCCTGCTTGAAGAAAAATGCTTTGGTTTGAGCTAAAAGGTTACCCAGTTGTGGGTTTCCTCCTGGGAAGCGGGTCAAGTTACCACGTCTCCAATACTCAGGGCGGAAAAGTGATCTATTTGCGAAGGTGAATCCAGGGTAACAGATTTAACAGTTAAATAAAATTTATCAAAAAAAAAAAACAAGTGGATGTCCTACATGTATAGCCCCCTAGCGTGTTGTAGGCAATGGGCACGGGAGTATACGAATCAAACTCGCTCGTGATCTACTTGAAATCAGATTGTTATAAAGCTCAAATGAGTTCAGCTAGACGAGCTTGAGCCCTGAAATATGGGTTGTTTAGTTATAAAGCCCGGATTCGAGCTTCACAAATTTATGTTTTTTTTTCTTTTTTTTTTTTCTTGGTTATTCTGTTTGATGAGTTAAAAGACTTGTAACTGAATCATCATTCCGGGTTTAGATATGGGCCCTGTGACCAGCGTTCTTTTACTGGATTTAATTTAAAAGTGTATTGGGCCTTCTTTCTAATTTATAAACAGGCATTCTCCTTTTGTTATTGAACACACAAATCTGTTGACTCATTAGGACCGTTTAGTGGATCTTTATCATTTCTTCTTTTCAGCCTAATTATTTTTCGC
The DNA here is from genome assembly GCA_009936405.2 of Stevia rebaudiana. Taxonomy (NCBI): domain Eukaryota; kingdom Viridiplantae; phylum Streptophyta; class Magnoliopsida; order Asterales; family Asteraceae; genus Stevia; species Stevia rebaudiana. The sequence continues at coordinate 2,030 of WOUH02061562.1, forward strand.
AATGGGGCCTTTACACAAAGTAATCAACAACTCAAGTTTAAATTGCTAACTACTCTCTAATTCAATATAACTCGTTTGTAACCCAATCCAAAATTGTTTCAGAAACCTTTTAAGAATTGAACGGAACAACATATTTGAAATATGTTTGTAAATCTTCCATTGAAACCCGTCAATTCTACATTGAACCAGAAAAAACTTCTTTAAATTGTATCGGTTACAAACTACACTAGTTCATTTTCCCCTCCCAAACATATTAAAAAAAAAGCCAGTTTTGACCGTCGTTGACCTATACTGAAAACCAGGGAAAAAAAAAGGAATCCCAATCGTGCACCACTACTCATGATTATTTTCTTGGACACGTCTTTTAGCTAACTTTTAGATTCAAGATTTTAGAGTCACTACACACGTGACATGTGACTTATCTTGTTTATAATTATAGACCTACATTGACTCATATCAACGTGTTGTGGGCAATGATACTTTGTTATCATCATACACAACAATGATATGGTTTCTCTTTCACTTAGTATACATCTATTTTAAAAAATTATAGTAGTTTCTGGTCTCACTAATAACCTATCTTCACCGACAAATGTTAAAATAAATTTATTAGTGTGACTTTCTGATACTGTGATTTTCTCATTTAGACGTTCACCCTATCTAAAAGTTGCATACCTTATTTATTGCCGAGACTAATCTCATGTAATTTGACATTCTCAGCTTAAACATCCATTAAGTTACGAATTTTGTATTCTGTTTTTCTTTTTAAGTGTTGCAAACAATACATCAAATAATTGTGTTTATATTATCGATACCCATACTTCTCTTCTTAGTTGGGGCACGTTGGACAAGTGTGACATAGATGTGTCCTTGACCTGATCTATTATATTGCTGATACTCATACTTCTCTTTTTAGTTGCGTTTATTTCATTACTTTTATTGGTTACTATTTATGGTTCATTTGGATTCTTTTTGAGTAAGACATTACTGTTGGACTGTTGTAATTTTACTAAAAATGTGTATTTTACTAAGATTGCACTAAAATATATTATTTGTATTTGTTACAGATTTATTTTTATTTTATTTTTGTGTTCTACTATAAAAGAGATCACAACTAACTAAATCAAGTACAAAACAGAGCAAATCAAGTACTTTTGCACTGGGCAATTGAGGTTTGCACGTAGTATATGAGAGCAAATCAAGTTTGTGAGCCAGATGATTATTTCCACCAACAGTTTAGGCGTCGGTGTCCGTTTCAAGTGCTAGTCCAACGGTTCGTAACATTGGTTACATTAATAGTCACCATGTGTTGATTAACGTCTCGATTACATTGAATTTGTTTTTTCTTGTAGAAACTTGAATTTTGTTGTTTCAAATTTAAGGATTGAATTTGTTGCCTGTTACGAATAGTGCTTTTGCACTATAAATAGAAGTGTGCCTTACTTAAGATGCAATGAACACCAAGAGCAGATATATGATGAAAACCACAAAACCACACAACTTTGTCTAAAATTTTGTTTTTATTTACACTCTTGTACCAGTTAGGCGGTTATTATTTTGATTGTTGGTTAATTTAGACAATACAACTACTCCAGTTCTTCTACCTTGGGACACATATGTGCTCATCTTAAGTAGAGGCGCGAAAACTATTTTAAGTAAAGCGTATGGAATACATGTCTCAACCACAACCATCAACCTTGTATGTTTATTGTTGTAGTCAGGTTTGATTGAAGACTCAGTTGTTGAAACTAGAACAAGAAATCAAAAGATTGAAGACTAGAACAAGAACAGAAGGTTTCTTGTAGCCAAGGCCTATGATAGGGTTTGAATCTTATAACTTTGTGTATGTTTAAGTTATCATTCGTATCTTGTAACATAATATTGTACTTTTGTGTTTACCAAATGGAAATCTTGTTATTAGTATTTTTTTTAATATACTAGGTTATGAACGTGTTTATTATACGAGATTATATGATAAAAAGTATATTATTTATATAATGCTTCAAAAAATTTATAAAAAAATTCATACGATTTGAAAATTTTACATAGATAAACGTATTTATATTACACATATGCAACAATATAAAATTGTTACATTTGACAAAATACATAATCAAAAGAAAACTAAAACATGAAGTATTATGGAAGTGAAATAAAAATGTATTACGTGAAATTTGTTTTAAAAATATTATTAAAACTTAAATATAATATTTTTTGTTATTTAATATTTGAAGTATTGTATATAATAATACCAATAGTAAACGAAATAGTTAATAAAAAACCAAAATTTAAATTTAAATATATAAGGTTTATCTAATTAAAATAAACAATTTACAATGTTTTGATAACATGTGAGAACGTGATGTGTTTTTAATTGAAATCCTTTGTAAAATTTAATAGAAACTGACCTCTTACAATTACTTATAACATTTTATGTCTTGATGATCCTAACAAATTAAATAAGATTGTCAATAGGAAAAACTGAACTATTAATCTAGAATGCTTGAGGATTAGTGTTCATGAACATCCATGGAATTTTTTTTTACATGATGCATGTTTTGTTGAAACGTGTGTCTTTAACTGTTTTTTCTTTCGAACTCTTGTCTCGTTTTTCGTATGTGACTTCTTGTATGCGTTTACTGTATCGGCTGGTTTTTGTTATACAATATTTTTTAAATAAATTCCATATGGGAATTGTGGATATATAATTTGACAAAATTGAATTCAAAACTATTATATGTGAATGAGAATATAAAATGATTGGTGTGATAGATTTAATAATCTAAATTCTTATATATACATTTTGAAGGATAAACCATTCTACTTCTAAATTACATCTTGACCGGATTTAAACCGGGTACCTTCTCATAAGTCATAATAGTATTTCTACAGGTAAAGCGCTCATATTGATCAAGCCACCAACCGCAATGATCTAAATTCTTGTATATGCAACAAGCAAGAGAATCAATTAAAATCAATCAATTTGTCCCAAAATACGGAAAAGTGATTAGGAGCCCATGCATAAATAACGTGCTTTTGTCTTAACTAAAACCAATTGCCTTTTTGTGATGATTATTAATTAGTCAATGTGGAACAACTCCGTTAGACTTTGAATATCAAAGTTAATGATCGAAAACATAATTAGAATAAATGATAAATCTCAATTGTATAAGTGATTTATTTTAAAAAAAATAGCATCTAACTTACAGTTTTGTTTATGATAAGTTTCATTTATTAATTTAAATTATATTATATAACTTTTTTTAAACAGTCAATCTATCATACTCATACTCTTAAATTATACTCAATATATGCTAATACCTCGTGTATTACACAGGATGATAAAATAACGCTAAATATTTAGTAATGAAAATTTATAAGTTATAAAATTAAAGTTTAAATTTTCACTTTATAAAAAATTTATATTCTTGAATATTTTTCTTTTTGAAAATTGTTAATAAAAAATGTCATTTATTTTATCAAAATCTATGATAGTAACCATGCATCTATTATAATAATCTTAATTTAGTGTGTTTAAAAAATAAACAAATATAATAATTCTTAATTAACATTATTGTTTACAAGATTAAATATGCATATAATATGAGACAAATATAATAATTCTTAATTAACATTATTGTTTACAAGTAATTGTGTCTTTCCTGCTCGACATTGTATTTTTCTGAACACTTATATAAGACACAATGGTGTTCAGGAAAACATAATGTCAAGCAAAATAGACACAATGAGGAGTAGGAAAAACACAATGACGAGTAGGGAAAAACACAATGACGAAGATTAGACAAAGTGAGTTGAAAAAGTTTTTTTATATATATATCGACTTTGTACTCGTTTTAAAGATAAAAACACTCGTATTGATGGTGCAATTAAAAAAAATAATGTCACATGCAAAAATTATGAGCGTTTAAAAATAATGAGGAAACTTGGAAAAAAGTAAATAAATGTGGTTATTATTAAAAATATTCCTAACAATTTTTCTCATACATTTTGATCTCAAACATCAACTATAGATCTAACGGCCTCATATTTTTTCCTAGTATTTTTAGAATAAGCTTTATGTTTAATTGAACATTTTCCTATGTTATTAATTATATGGGTTTTTCAATCAAATGTTAATAAAATTAATAGTTTAGAAATAACGATATGTTATAATTACTTTTCTATAAATTAATTGGAAATTAATTTAACTATAAATCACACAAATGTTAAATAATAAGAAAGTTAAGATTTTATTTTTATTTAAATAAAAAAGGATTAAATAAAAAGTTATATAAGAAAATTTATGTGAAAAAATATAGGACTGGCATGCATAAAACAAAAAAAAAGTTGCGATTAAAATTTACAAAAGTTAGAAAAAAAATTTAATTAAAGAGTTTTGTAATCAACGGTTAAAATAATTAATATTTCAAAAATAACGATTTCTTATAATTATTATCTTATAAATTAATTAAATATTTTCATCTAAAATCCTACAAATTTTGAATAATGGGAACGTCAATTTTTTTATTTAAACCAAAGATTATAAAAGGTTAAATAAGAAAATTTGTCTGAAAAATATGAAACTAACATGTGACATTAACTAGAATCCATTATTGAAGATAAATTAAATGAGTTTTTTTTTCTTTGCCTATTCATTTAAGCAAGAAGATATTAGCTAGGATAAGAGAAAGGTTGGTATCATAACAATTCAATAAACTAGCTAGTTAGGTATTAATATGGATTTATAAGAATTAAACATTATGACATTGCTCAATAATGTAATGTTAGAGAAAGGCTAATTAAGAAATAGGAACTAAAAACTTTATGTGGATTAGACAATAGGGTGTACGTGTAAGGTGAGTGGGTGCACTCACTTTCCACTCACGCCCATACACCACCCTGTGTTAGTTTTTTGTGAGTGTGATGATCGACCTGACCATGGGTGGAGCCACGCATCTGAGTGAATTTTTGTTTCCAACCAATTACATTATTTCATATTACTCCTCTATCAATCATAATATATCACTTCATTCACATACTTCTTACCTACTCAAACTCAGTTTAGCATTTCCACCCTCCAATTCTCCAAAATGAGTCACTCTCTTTCTTGTGTAACACACCACTCACCCAAGCGCACTGCATAGTCTTGAGAGTAGGTGCACAACAGAAGGACTATATTGCTTGAATGCTTATCACTCATTTTCTGTTGGTAGCAATTTTCAACATTGGTTGTAAGACCTCACTAAAATACCTAAGCATACATATGACATGGAAGAATGAAGTGCATAAGTAGGTCGGTCTCAACTTTAAGAACTCATAAGAAGATATCAGAGGATTTTAACATGCCACTATCTTTCTTGAAAGATTTCTTAGGTTTTTATAAAATCCCCGTTGTCAATAAAAGTAGATGGATCTAGGATCAATGGACATAACCAAGATAGGATCTACCTCATTTAGGGGAAATAAATAATGCACAACAATATTGGAGACTTAAAACTATTCCTCCTCATGAATAAATGTTATATCATAGGCGTTTAAGTTTATAATCGCATAACTATTTATTCAAAAATAGGTTAAGTGAAAATCCTTGAAAAATCTTTTAAAAGGTGATTTAGGTAATATATTGTTTACAAAAACACATCAAAATGTCTCACGTTATCTTGAACTTTCTTATGATCATTAGTAACCAGTGTTGGTAAAAGAGTTACTATTTAAATGTTTAATAGTGATATGGGATAGTATTTATCATTTACATGCACTATTTTATCTTTACTATAATGCATATATATTGCTTTGCTATGACAAATATATGCTTTATAACCAAAACGGAAATAATCAAGGGACATTAGGCTCGTAATTTGTTAAACATGTTAATTAAGAATTTAAAAGAAAAAAAAAAGATAAATAAGAAGACTGTTTACACAATATGGACGCGTTTAGAACCTAGTCTTATTATATCTTGCTCGCCTGATTCATGATACACAATCTAAACGAATAAATTAAAATATATATATTGTTTTACTTTATGTTTCTGAATTCTATAAGCACCATGTGAGTTTTCATAACATCACTTTAGTAGATAGAGCTTTACCCTCAATTTATATACCTCTCGTTAACAACTTAACATAAAGTATCCGACATTCTAATCGGATCAAGGTTATATAGTATTAAATCTTAATATGTACCATCATCACACATTTGGAAATAGATACTTTGTTAATTGTTTCTTTTCTCATTTTAAAACATTACCTTTCTTTAGAAATTTATAAGTAAAATAATATTCATCTCTTTGTTAAGCACGAATAAAATAATAAAAACACATGGTATATAGAATATAAAACTGTTACGCAATAAAATTTTAGTTATTGAAGTCAAAGATCTTGTTCTTCATTTTCATGTTTTAAATCAGTAATTCAAACTTCAAAGTAATTGATATAGCTCCGTTGAGGTGTTGACTGCCGCTAATTTGTAGCCATTGTTTTTTTAAGTACATTTAAACTTTATTGAGTTGGTTTTCTTAACAAAAATATTATTGTTTTTGCTTGCTATGGGTCGGTTAACTTCGTCATGATTTAATAAGACTCTGATCTTCAAGACATTCCTTGAGCCATCACAGGAGAAACCACTTGATCACCTGAATTTGTAAACCTCCTAAAGTGACCTCAACAATTCTTTCTCTACCAAGATTCGAACCTCTAATAAGTGATCACCCATTGAAAGTTTAGAATGATACCCCATGCTAATAATGCTATAAATAAAGAATTACAACCTCACCCTCAAAATTTGTTTCATTAAATGATAAAACCCCTACGAAGAATAATTTACACTATTTATAGCAATGTTCATGCGGCTTGTTTCTCTTTCTGTTTTTTTTTTCTTACAATGATTCTCATTTTCTATATCTCTAACTATGTTCGTTGTTTTCTATATCGTGGTGTATTGGTAATCAATGAAATTACTTAGACGAGTAATGTGTTTTGCTATGTGTCTGAACTAAAACGCAGTCAATAGATTTCTAAAGTGACAGATGCGATATACGTGTCATAGACGGTTTATACGTATCGACGTACTATAATCGAATCTAAAAGTGTACATGCGAATAAAAATAGTAAAGAAAATATTATATGTAATTCATAACCATCCGTATATGTGAGATAGTTCTGGCCGGGATTTACGAAAATATATTGGCATGGTTTTCAATAATATGAAGTGAGTACAACTTTATGGATCAGAATCTTAAATAACAAAATATTATTTAAGTAAAAACATTCATAAATCTAAATTTAATGATGCCATATCTATTTGTCATTCTTTTCTATGTAAAAGAGGTTTTAATATATTTAAATTGACTTGTGGTCCTCTGCAAGTCAAAAAGCTCCCGTCTTTTTTATACTTAACAAGAGGCTATTGCACAATTTGCACTTAATAGTTAATACGCTTGATGTTAGGTGGCCCCATCATTCTATCACCTACACACTATTGCATAATTATTTGCACTTAATAGCTAATAAGCTTCAACTAAGAGTCTAATTTTTTTTTTATAAAGCTCATAGGACTATTAATAGTTAGATTATGTAAGCTTAGATGTGGTTGAATGACAAGTGGGTGAAGGGTTTACATTTTACGGATCAATAAGTTAACATTAAACATAGTCCCAAACATAATAGGTTAACACGTACAATTCCCTGTTATTAAAAAAATGTAATTTAGACATATAAGAGTTGCATTAGTATATATAACTCAAATGTTTCTTAAGGCTTTTACCATTTTTCGATAAAGAATATCCATGACTAATCAAGGCATCAATGTACCAGAAAAGGATATGATGTAGTATGCCTATATATCTTTTGATATTTCTTAATAAAACTTTGTAAACTTATAAATAATCTACAACGTTTTTTCTTATAAAAGTGATGAAAACTGGTATAAAACCTACATCTTTTTTTTGTAAAAAAACAATAATGATTTTTTATATGAGTTTCTTAAGTTTTCTCATTGAACTTGGGTTTCTATTTTATCTATACCCTATATATATGTGTGTGTGTGTGTATGTGAATACGAGAGGCTATTACGCACTTAACTTATGTTTGAAACCATTCACAACTACGACATTTTGATTAAATCATGATAAAAATTGATTTGTACCTTATGTCTTTGGTTATTTTTCATCATTTCACATATGTTTTGGATTAAAAAAACACACCATAAACCTTATAATTCAAATTAACTTATTTAACAAAAATGTGAAGACATAAAAATAGGAATCCATACTGTAACTATGATGAAAAAAAAGTAGTGAAAAATTATGTGGATTGATAGAAAATAATTAGATAAAGAAGATTTAAGTTAAAATCTACGTCAAACAAAATGACATAGAATGCTTCACACCTAAGTTAGGTGTGTAACAGACTCGTATTCATTTTTCCATATGTATATATATGAATTAGAAATAGTTATCAACAGTAATTTTTTATAAGGTTAACATATGTGGGTTTTTTTAGGCACGGTTATGACGAGGTTTTACGTGAGAGTAACAACCGTTGTAGAAAGCCCTTTTCCCATGTCTTTTTGTCAATTTGGGGC
>WOUH02061649.1:0-10607 GCA_009936405.2 Stevia rebaudiana
AAAAAAATTATTAAAATTAGGTGATTCGGCTCGGTTATTTTGTTTTTTGAAAAAAGAATAACCGAAACCGAACCAAATGTTTCGGTTTCGGTTTTTTCGGTTGGGTTTCTTTCGGTTTTTTATTCGGTTCGGTTAATTCGGTTCCGGTTCGGTTAATTCGGTTTTTTGCTCGCCCCTACCGTTCTTTATTCCTACTCCTTATAATTTACTAAAAATCACTATCTTTTCAATTAAATAATACTTTTTATACATTTATCATTACTTTTTCTCTCTGATCTATTCACAACCACTATTAAAAAGTATTAAAAAAAATAGGGAATCCCGACACCTTAAATTTTCTTCTCAAATATACAAATCCCGACACTCTCAGATTTTCTCTCTCATTCACTCACAACCACTCTCAACCACTTTCTAAATTATACCAAACTCATTCACAATTTTTTTAAAGAATGAGTTGTGAATGCTCTTAATAATATGAAATGCAGTTAAAATAAGAGAAAGGTTCAAACGAAACTACTTTTTTTACAATAAAAATCTCACCACTTAAGTTAACTTAAGCATTTTATGTTTTCGTGTGTATTTTTTTTTTAAACGTATTGCAACATTGTATCATAAATTTTATCGTCTTTCAAACCAGTCTAATGAAAATTTTAAAAAAAAATTCACTTCAAAAATTTTGGGTTTAGATTTAAGGTTTAGCTTCGACATTTAACTTTAGGATTTAGGGTTTAGCTTTACGTTTTAGCTTTTAGGGTTTAGTTTTTAGGGTTTTTCTTTAGGGTTTAACTTTTAGGTATGTTAAATCAAAATATGCGAATTAACTTCATAATGCATATGTGCATTACGTAATGATTTTTTGCGCGTTTGTTTTTTGTTTTTTTATTGCTTCATTATACTCATTTGGAAGAGTGAAAAATTTTAATTAGATGGTGCAATTCGTTTTATAAAATAATAATGTAAAAAAAAATGAGAAATGATTGAATTTCATTTAAGTGTGGTTCTCGAATTTTCACACAAGGATTGGTTTTCTCATGAACCATCCACGTTAAAATAAATAGTATTAGTATATTACTTTAACTAGTGCGTGAGATGCATAAACATAAAAATATCAAGTTTAATGTACCCCAACTGTCGTTAAAAAAATGCACCCAGAAAGAACTCTGCGTAAATAACGGGCGATTGTCACAAAAAAAATGCAGTTGGCTTTTGTGACACCCCAATTTCCTAGAATTCCAACACTTATTAGATTTACACAAAAAACACATGGAAAACAAAGATATAAAGCGGAAGACTTTTATTTTTGATAATAAAGGTTAAGTATACAATCTAATGATAATATCGTAAAGACTATATACAAATCTTTAAAACTTGATGCTAACTCCTTGCAGTTTACATTGATGCTTTCATTACGCTTCAAAGCCCTTGTTGCCTTAGCTTGCATCACAACCTAGCATACATTCTCAAGTTTTAAGCTATACACTGGTGAGTTCTAAGTTTTCTCTACCAACCATAACGGTTTTTCACAATACAATCACAAAGCCGGTAAAATATGACACGACTCACAACAATAGGTATTATATGTTTATAGAAACAATTCGAGTCGTAATGTATTTCAAACACTATCCATGGGTCCCAACATACCCAAAACCTTCGTTAGTCTCAACATTAACGGTTATCCTTTAGCAATTTATATAGTCTCTTAAGCATTGTCTATGGTTACGTTTACCCTATGCTAACCGAGTTGTCACCAAGCCTTAACTACAGTCAGCTGATCAGTTACGCCTATCTAGCCTCGTGTCAAGGCTACCTTCCAATATAAAGCACTGCTCATTTGCCGAGGCTACTCTTCAACGGAGGGTAGTTTTCCCGCACTCAGCGAGAGGACAACATTCCACTTATTATACTAATAATTGCATGGATCTTCAATTGTAGTCGGCTTCTTCCAAACTACTAAACAGAATTTGTATCTTTATACAAAATGTTTTTACCATATTTCCTTGCACCGCATAGCAAACAATTTTCTTATATGTCTATTAACCGAAGCCTAGATACATACTTTCTAACATTTATTCTAAACCTTTGGCCTGAAGACAAAATCATTTTTACGTGTCAAAGCCATATCTCTTACAATTTTTAAAATATATTACTCACTGTAGCGAGTAGCATTGCTTTCAAAACCATTTTCACCATATCATATTATATATGGCGTTCTCAAATCATTTTAAGACTCATAGTCCACTATAACGACATCTTATAAACACAAAGTATGTTTTAAAACTGTTAGGCCCAAGTCTAGATTAGATTTATGTTTATAGTTCACTTGTTTTGGTTAGTTGAGTTTCTAAGTATGTAGCAACCTCTTGAATGTAATAGGTCTAGTTTTGGCCCCCCGTGTAGCATGTCTCTCTATATAAAGTCGGTTGTTATATGTTACAAGGGTTGTTCATTGGTTGATAGTTGATTTGGTGATTGATTTTGCTTGTACCAAACCATTTGTATCTTAATGTAATAGAACATGTGCATTTGAAGCTTTGTTCGTGTGTTCTTCATTCAATCATTTGGTAACGTATAATAATAGTCTTAGATTGCCTTTGATTGTAATTACTTGCTTGTTTGATTATTGATCAGTTTTATACGGTTCTAAGTTCAAAATCAATCTAATAATCGATCATAACTTGTTAAAATGTTAATTGATAACTAGATTTACAGGACAATCAGTTAATCAAGCTTAATCTAATTAAATCAACTGGTTTGTTTCTACCATCCCAATTGATAGAAATATCACATTAGAAGATCCTGAATATGGGACTTACAATTGGTATCAGAGCCTTTAAACCAGTTATTGGCTTGTTTATGATATTTACAATTAAGTTTGCATGCTGGTTATAGTTGTTTTCGGTTTCAAAAATTTTCAATGTTCTTGATTGTTCTTGAAGTATTTGTGAAAATCTGATATATGTTTGTTGATCGATCGAATTGTATTTTGGAATAAAGGATAAAGATAATTTTAATTTTTTGGAAAACCTGTTATTTTCGGAATTGGAGATAATATCATATCTCCAACCGAAACTTAGGGATCTCAATACTTTTTTAATAAATATTTAAGAATCGGATAAAATCTTATGCGAAGATAGAATCTACTTGTTGTGATTACTAATTAGTTTACTAGTTGTGGATTTTGAAAAGTGATTGCTACCCTTGAATGTGTTTTCGACTTCGTGTTTAGTTTTTCTAAGTGTCACCGAGAAAAACCGTGTTTGCGTGTCTACGCGAGTTTCCTAGCTAGAGATTACTATGTTACTGTTTTATGCTCTTTGCGTGTAACATTTGCGAAATTTAGATTTATTTTGTATTCTTTTTATTTTGGTGTAAACAAATGTTACGAGGTGAAAGCTCATACCTTGTATATATATACATATATATTACAAAAATATAAATAAACAAACGTAACATGCATTACGATATACCTATTGTTATTTAAAACAAAATCCAATAAATTAGGGAAGAATAAAATACATAATTTATTAAATTGAAAAAAATTAGGATTATTAACTCACACAATTAGAATTTATAAAAGAAATGATTTTATAAACTTTAAGTTATAAAACAACTAAAGATATTACATAAACTTTATTAAAATATTTAAATTTTATAAAAGAATCATTAAAACGTTTTTCTGGCCAAACTAATAAAAATGAAACTTCCTTTTTAATTTTAATGACACATGTTGTCTTATTTAAGAGGATCAAGACCACACGGGCTAAAAGTGTCCAAACCTCTAACCCTATTCTTTTCCAGTGACCCACGACCCGTGGATCGTTTTTTCCTTACCCAGCCGCCCACCACCATTAAACCAACAATTTAATGCTTCTCAATTACCATCCTTCACACGTACCCAACCCTCAATGAATCTCGAAGCCGCCATCCCCTTTAATTTGACCATGAAACATCACAACTAACGAATTAATACGTTAAAAACCTTGGAAACAGATCCTACGCGACCAAATTTGAATCTGCCCTTAATCGGGTATAAATGCTTTGCTCGAGTGCCCACCATCAGTTTTACAACCTGTGAACATCAAACTACGTGGAACTACCTTCTCGTCGACCTTAATCCAAGGTAACAATCTCATCTTGCTCATTTCAATCGATGGAAGTGAACCCCAAATCAATAGGGGAGTTCGTCACACAGATTCTCCGATCACTGGCTCGTTCATTGATGTTCTTGATGTGAAACTTAGATCTATCAGAAACATATGTTTAAATATAACTAAAACAAAGTTATTTCAAAGTAATAGCACTGGCCCAACGGTTCGAGACCTACTTGGTCACAGAGGAGACCCGGGTTCGACCCCAAGCTCCCCTGTTTTTGGGCGGTTCACTGATTTTCCTTCTTGTTATGTTATTTTACTTTTTTTTCTTTTAATATTAAAACGAAAATAAATCATTACTAATTCATTTGTCATCTAGAAATTACCAACTTTATATCAAAATTCTTAGAATAAAATTTCCTCTCTAATAAAAATATAATCTAGGATTTTTGTAAAAGATTTCGAAATAATGTTTTATAAAACAACTCTCGTTTCATAAAATAAATACCTAAAACACGAAATAAAATCTATAACAATTCAAAAAACCTTTTTATTGATTTTAGGACTTATATTCTGATGAGTTAAAAATAAAATTGATGTTTATTTGTAATTAAGTGGTATTATTTGGTTATTTAATCTAATAAATGGCTAAATAAAAATCAATAAATTATAAATAAAACTTTTATAAAAATCCAAAAACTAATATTTACTTTTGAAAATCTTATAAAACATAAACTTTCTGTTCCAGGTGTATTAACAACAAAACATTATAATTAATCAGTTTATTTAACTATTTAAAACTTATACAACTTTTAAAATCATAAATAAATAGTTAAATAAATAAACAAAAATAATTTTATAAAATTTCAAAGAGTTATTCATTCTGAAATATTTTATAACATGTATTTTCATTTTTTTACAAATAATACACATTTAAAACTCATTTGCTGTAATTGAATAAATTAATTAAAACTTGTATTTATTAAATAAACAAAATACATATTAATACTAAAATTATTATTTAATTGAAAATAATATTCCATAAAGTTTGTGATAATTATTTAATAATCAAACATTATCAAATAATTATTTACATAATACAAAAACATTTTTACGCTATACGAATGCACATTTACACATATTCCGATTTTAGGATAAGATTGTGACATCGGGCTTTCGCTACCATTTGGATTACATTACGTGCTTATACTATTATCACTTACTTGCAAGGTGAGTTTACAATTCCCCATTTTACTTTATCTTTTGTTTTAAATTCGGAGATGAAACATTGAAACTATAAACTATTGAACAATATGCGATGTTGAACTATTTGAACTTGTTGTTTAAACTACTTGCTAAACTCTTGTATGAACTATGTGTGTGTGATCATTAACTTGTTGCAAGCCACGAAGGTGTGGTGATAGATCTATTGTCCTAACCATGCCACCCAACCGGTGACCACACTAAGCTAAACTAAGGGTAGTGTTGGATCTACCCTAACTCGGTTAAACTAAGGTTTGACCCCAATAGTACATAATTAGATTTCACATTTAGTTCACATAACATGTTCATGCCACATTGCAAACTATCGAAACTAGTAACAACTGTTTATAAATTATTGTAACTCACCAACTACTGTTTGTAGTTGACACTTGATTTTAAAATGTTTCAAGTACAAACTAATTGAGAAGCTTGTTGGATTTAAATTAATGAAGATGATTGTGATGCATAAATTTTTGAAGTTGTATTGTTTATTATTGGAATGTGTTAGACAATGTTACGTTTTCATTGTATTTTAGCTTATTGAACAATTTAATATAGATGTTTTAAATAATGAAACTTAATATTTAGTCAGCCATTTTGCTATTAAACAATGGTGAGGTCACGCAGGTGTTTCCGCCACCGGTAGGGTGTGACACGTTTGCTAGTGACTGTGTGTTTGCGACATCTGTGATTTTAATTTTCATTATTTGCCTCCTAAACTTTCAAACAGTTTTACGAGAAATCCTAAACATGTTTGTTAGTTCGTTTTTATTTTTTTGTTTGTTTCAAGTGTTTCAGATAATTTTGTGTCTTTAGCTTGAATATACAAATGGATCCCAACACAACTACAGTAGCAAACATGCACCGGGAACTTGACTCGATTATAAGAACTACTACTCGCATACCCAAACTATTGTCTTCTAATGGGTTTGTAGAGTGGAAATTTATATTCATACAACATGTGAAGCTAAAAGATGGCAAGATCTGAAGATACATTATAAGGGGACCAAGACCAATCACTTACACTAATGAAAATGGTGAAAATTGGTCAAACCAATCGAGAACTACTCCGATGAAGATTTTGAGAAGATGAGAGGATGAGAAGGCTTTGGCTCATATTACTATGTCCTTATCGCCTGAGATTGCTCAAGGGTTTTAGAGAGCACAAATCTGCCAAATATATGTGGAATGCTATTATAGAGGTGTATGAGGGTAACGAATACAGGAAGGAAAGCAGAAGGCCATGTTGAATCAAAAGTTCAACATGTTCAACTATATTGTGGGGGAGTCTTTGGAGACTCAAATTCAAAGGTTTGTGACTCTGATCATAGAAATGAAGATTGCTAACACTCACTTGTCAAATGCTGAGATGAATAAGAAGTTGTTGAATGCTCTTTCGAGGAATTGGGATACAAACGTGGGCTTGATCAAAAGGATGAAGACATTGTCATAAACTACCTTAACTGAGTTGATCTCAATGATAAAAGCTTGTGAAATGGATGACAAGCAAAGGGCGCTCAATCATGCTAGCAGCTAGTTTGGGAAACACCAATAGTGCATTTGTTTCCTAAACTGTTGCAACTCCTAATATACCATACCCTCTATCGTCTGCTTATCCTAATCATGGTCTACCTTTGGCTCCAACTGTTGCTACTAAGTCGTCGGTTCTACCACCATATACTATATCTCTAGCACAAATCTGTAAAGAAGAGGAGGGTGACATCTCTCTGATGGTCAGTTTCCAGAACTGCTATTGGCTCTGGTTGCTGGTGAACTAACACCACCAGTGTCTCGATAATCACTGACCTGAACCAGATTCACCCAGAGGACACTAAGGAGATGGATATCATGTGGCAAATGGCTATGGCTGGTTTTAGGGCTAGACATTTTGTGAAGAAGACCGGGAGAACAGTTGGGCAACAAATGATGAGAAGAAAATGGGTTTCAATAAGTCCAAGTTGAGGTGCTAGAGACTACCCGAAACCAAAGAAAGAAAGTCTAGAGAGATCGATAGTGCTTGTTGGAAGAAACACCAAAGTGTCGTGAAAGATAGCGTTGTTGTGATGGTTCAATAGTCTAGCAACAACTTTAGGTGGACTGACCAGATTGCAACATTGAACATGAGTCATCTAGAAGAGGAGATGCACGGATACGTAGTGATGAGTGGTGAAGAAGGAAGTTCTGGTGAAGGCAACAAGGTTGGTGAGTTTGGTGACATGCTCGGGAGATGAACTTTGCATTCATGGCAACGGTTACTCCATCTGATGAGGTACATTCTTGTTTATGTTCTCAGTCATGTTTAGATACAAAAGAAAAGTTTAAGGAACTTAACATCTTAATTAATAGAGAAATGAGCGATATAAAACTAATAACTAGAGGTTAAAAATACAGAAAAAGCATATCAAGAAAAATTTGAGGCCCAATAGAAAGATATCATACAGCTTAAGAGAGACTTTAGTGAAAAATGTTGTGTGTATGATGATGTTAGGGCTGAAGTGAAGTCCTTAACTACTGAGCTCGATACACTTAAAAATTTTCAAAATGTGGACTTCCTTTTTAAGAAGTTTGATGTATCGAGTGCAGTGGTTGAGAACATGATTGAAAGACAACTTTAGTGGAAGGATAAAAAGAGGTACGAGATTGGTTTTAACAAAGTGCCCCCACCATATAATGCAAATTATACGAGTCTTCCAATCATGAAGGAAGAGGGGGACTTTGAGATGAGTATGTCGTACGCACCAAAGAAACTAGCAAACCAGTTGGATTGGTACTGATAAAACGGATCCAATAGTCAAATAACTATGTGAACAATTATGATGCAAAGTGATCGTTGAGGACTATGAAAGTGAGGAGGATGAAGACTTTCCTAACTTGAAAGCAAGAATTGATTTTTTGAATAACAAGAAAAACAATGTTTCTGATGTTTCTTTTAAACCAGTTTCTTCTAGTTTACCAACAAAAATAATTTTATCTGTTCCAGAGACTATTTATTTTGCCAAATATGAGATTGCTACAAACTTTTCTAAATTGCCTGATGACAATTTTTAGAAAATTTTTTTGCCTCTAAAAATGGCAAAAGTAGTGTTTATGTGCATTCTATGATGATTTCTAAAAATAAACATGCTATAGTTACACCTGTTAGTATTAAAATTGTTAACTTTTTTGTTAGGAAGCATGCAGTGATTAAAGAACAGGAAAGCAAAAGACGAGCAAACCCAACAAATAACCAAGAGCATGTGCACCGTCACTCAACACCCAAGAGTGCAACCAACTTGCAACCAACTTGCAACTTGCAAGGAGTTGGTTTCGTCAAGAAACAAACATGCTTCAGCTGTGGAAATGCTGGACACATTACCAGGAACTGTGTTCACATACCAGATATTCCTTATTTTTAGGGATCTCATCGAGTGATGCCTATAAATAATTATCATTCCAAGTAAATGAGGATATAACCATCTGTGAATTTTTAGCGTGGGCATGGTGTGTGACTTGGCCAGTATCCGAGTCATTGGTCATATTGAATGACTCTATATGATTTTGTAAAACATACGTTGCATTCAACCATGACAAAACGTTTATTTAAAAGTTTATAGGAGTTAACGTAATTACGAAAGTGTAAATAGTTTCAAAAGTATTGCGGAAGCGTTAAATTAAATAACCATAAGTCTAGTCTATCACACAAAATCCCAAACGTAAAGTAAATGTTTATGCAAAAGAAAAGTAATTGTTTATGCAATGTTTTCAAAACAAGGATGCATGAGACTCCAGCTAGCATCCTATTCCATGCTCACCTTAGCAACCTGAGAAACATACTTAAAAGTGTCAATCAAAAGGGTTGGTGACTTCACAGGTTTATAAACAGTTCAAAAGTTTAGCAGGCACATAAATATCAAGTATATAATCCTATTAGTAGCTAGTCAAACATCGTGTAACTGCATGTGCCAAATACCGAAGTTGAACGTTAATTCCATGCCTTCAGCCAACATCCATTTCACGAAATATTGACAATAATAAAACAAGTTGGTCAATAAGCACCCGGTACGATAGCCAGTCATCCGAGTGGGGTTGGTCAAACCCAATAGTACTATCCCGGTCACTTCGCTTGGGTAACCCAAATTACCGGTATTCATGTTTCGAAGGACTTTAATATGAAATGTAAAGAAATCACCCTAGTTAACACGAGACTATAGCTAGCTATATATGCCCTTAAACAGTTTAAGTACAAGTATGTTTCTTCCCCAAAGGAAAGAGTTTAAAACGAGGGACCGTGAGACTCACCTCAACAGCTACGCGTTGCAACTAAAGACTTCTAGCAGTACTACTAGACAATACCTAAATATAGATATTCATAAGTTTTGAATCTCATATTGGTCCTTAGACCCAATATGTTATACCATTCCAAGTGATTATTTTGTTTTGTTTTCGTAAAAATTACATTTTTACCCTTTAATTTAGTTTGACCCGACGACACGTTGGTGATTCATTTGTTGTTTGTTTTGCAGTGTCTATAAGTGTATTAAAGGAACTAGCTTTATCTAAAAAGTTTCCTAAAATAGAAAGTTTTCTAAAATAGAACTATCCAAAAACAAAATTGCTAAGTCAAGTCAACCTTATCATGTTAACTACTTATCATGTTTTATCATCCCCTATCGTATGATACACTTTAACTTAAAGTTTTCATATATAGAAAGTTTCCAAAAATAGAAAGTCAAAGTCGACACACGATCTAGTTGTTCCTAGCATGTTAACTAGCATATCATACATACCCTAACATGCTACACATATCATGTTATCATATAGTTTCTATAAATAGAAAGTTTCCATAAATAGAAACTTTCCAAAAATAGAAAGTCAAGTTGCACATTGACCAGATAATCCTAACATGTTATCTAGGCAACGTACAAACTAATATTAGGCATATTACATTAGCATTAAGTTTCCATAATTCTAAAGTTTCCAAAAATAGAAACTTTCCAATAATAGAAAGTCAAAGTCAACTATTGACCAGGTAGTCAACCAATTGTCACATAAGCCTAGTGTCACACCCCCTCGAGACGGTCAACGGTTTGCGAAAGCGACTTGAGTTCGGGGGTGCGATCATGACCGGGTCAAAAGCACAAGATTACAATAAGAGAAATACATGCCTTAAATATATCAAAATACGACAAGTTCCACGAAATACAACATGTTCACAAAAGACATACACGATTGATAATAGTACAGTTTGAAGACTAATCAAAATAACATGCAGTT
>WOUH02061660.1:0-10606 GCA_009936405.2 Stevia rebaudiana
TGATAAGAATTAACTGGGTTGGGATTATTGTCGGCCAATACGTCAAAGTTTGGATTATTTAAATCCAATTTGCCAATTTTTTGAAACAAAATTAGCAACAAAGGTCAACTTGAACCTGTATCACATGCTACCGTATGTATGGTTCCAACTTCTAGTATATTAATATACTGACTCAGTTATTACCCCATAGACCAATCTTGCCAAAGTGCTTTTCGAGTGACTCCAAAATAGATTTCTTGTAACCGGAGGTGACACATTTAAATCCCTCAAATTCTGCTTCTACTAGTTCTTTGCCTTTAAAGGTAACACAAACTGAATTTACCTCATCACATTGTCTTGCGGGAATTTTATGGGTTTTTTTTGGTAATAGGTTCTCATGGTTACCAAAATAATAGATTTCTAGTTTGAATTTGTGTTTATTGTTTTGAATGCCCTAATGGTGTTGATTTGCTTCCTGATTGCAGCAGTTCATGGGTGGGAGAGCATGAGATTTGGTGTGAACGAATGAAGCCCCATCAGTTTTTGGTGATGTGTAATATGCATAAATTTCTACTTGGACATTCTTGTAACTTTAGAGCATATTGTCGTGATCAACCTCTATAGTGTGAAGAACGCAATGCCCCGTGTTTTCTTACTTGTGGGTATAGATATTACGAAAACGCGTTGGTATACCTTCTCTATTTCTTTCACAGGCAGATTATTAACTATGGTTTGGTTATTCACCATGACCCACCCAAAGTTCAATCACGCATGATTTCATATCATTTGGGTTTTTTGGAACTGATTATGTGGATGATTAAATGCTGCTTGCATTCGGATCGATGGTTCTGCAACTTATATTTTGAGAAAGGCATGTTTTGATTTTGAGTGCGACTCTTTCAGAAACAACTAACCGAACCATTAAACCGATTCACCATTCGATTCCACACCGAACAAAATCCTGATTCATTTTAATTTTAATCTCATTGGCTTGATGCCATCCAACTCACGTGAGCCCATTATTAACCTTTCTTTTTACAATATATTAACAAAGGCTGAGATCTTTAGTTAAAATCTATCATGGGCTTTTCTAACTGGGTTGACAACCAACACTATTTATAGGCTCTTTAATATGAAAGATAATGAATTTGGTATTAATTAGCCCTTGAAAGTTGAAATGAATAACTCTTATTTTCATTTAATTCTTCCATATCTAATTTCCTGCTACAATCCACATTTTTTAGTCAAATTACAATAAAGTTTACAGTTTGTTTGCATAGCCGTGTATGAAAATTTTTTTAAGACTACTATTTCTAATTATGAAAAGTTATAGATATGGTCTCAACACATAGTCAAAGGCAAATAAGGACGTAGAAGCATGATACATGATCTAATAGTAAATCAGTTGTGCCAATACTAATCAGCTAAAGCAAAACTCAATGCTAGAAACAAAAACACAACCAATTAGTTGATGCATAAGGTACTGTAGATTGATCACATCAAGCGCTTCACGGATTTAAATGCAACATATTTATTATTGTTGTTGTTACTGTCGCCGTCGTCGTCGTTAGGACCAAGATTTTTGAGAATATTTGAGGATATCAAATAGTGGCATAGTTTAGGATATCGCTTTCGTCGTCGTTAGGACCAAGATTTTTGAGAATATTTGAGGATATCAAATAGTGGCATAGTTTAGGATATTTTTGAATATGCTGTTTATATTTGATTATCATACTATTAAATGTTTACAAGATATGTTTTCCGGTAGTCTCATGTACATATTCAAGCATATTGAACAATATCACAAGTCAATTAAATATCGATTGATAAAGGATCAAGCACTTATCAACTGAACCCACTTTGACACGTTTTACCTATTAAACCGGAGACGAGTTACCCATTAACTGGAATCCGAACTATGTGGGATCAAGAGGACGAATGACCAAGTTAAGATAGAAGATGTGTTGATTCCTTATTAATCGGGAAATAATGTTTTGACCATTGTAAATCATTTTAGTATATAAGGAACCGATAGTTGAATAGGAACACACAACTTACACTCACCTCACTCTATTCTATATTCTCTCTACATTCACGTTTAGCTTATTCGGCAATCACACTAGATACTCAGCCTTCGGTTTGCTTTGTTTTGTATCTATTTATTTATTTATAAGAGTGACTAGACAAGTGATTCTTTGGTCACGTGTCCGAGGTTTTATGCCATCAATCTGTAAGGATTAAGGGCTTTTCTCGCTAAACTTCCTTGTTATTTACCATTTATTACTTTACATATTCATAACTATCCTCAGGATATTTGGGAATATTTTTCGCAAACTGCCCAATATATTGATTTTAAGGATATATATAAGCACATAACCTCACTAAACTAATTAAGAATAACTGAAATTTAAACTTGTTAATTTTTTACCGAAACAATTTGGCGCCCACCGTGGGGCAAACGGTGTTTTTTCTTCATTAAAATCAATATACCATTTACTTTTCAAGGAATTTTAACAAAAAAATGTCTTCTCAACCGAAGTCATCATCTGCTCTAGTCTCTTCGTCCTAACGGGTCCCAACAGTTCGACTCAACTTCCGGTGTACTCATCAAGCAGGCCTGCAGCTACTACAAGAAGAACTATAGTTGTATCGGAGACTATTCCGACAACTAGGGTAACCTCACATACTCCTTTGTTTGCTTCTAATGAAGAAATTTTGTCTACGTTGCAACGGGTTAAACAACAAATGCTGCAACAACAAGAGACCAACAAGTTTCTCCTCAATCAAGTTTAAAGACTGAGCGACAAAGGAAAAGAAAAGGTTGTGGAGTATTCACCTCTTATTCCCAAAAATTTGGACTTTGGATATTCAGGATCAGCAGGGAGAAAAGATCCAAACTTTCTCCCAATGCAATCTCGGCGCTCATATCCCGAAATATCCCGAGGAATCACCTATTCCGAAATATCCCGAGGAGTCAATTATCCTGAAATATCCCGAGGATCTGCCTACTCAAGCATATTTAAGGATCCTGAAGTCTCACCTTCAATCCACGTATGAACGATCAGTTACGGTAACCTCAATACTAATAATTTGAATAACTCTAATCTTGACTTCCCTAGGATTCGGGGATGACCCCCCATATAGCCAACGAGTTTTGAATACTCCAGGATATGATCTCGAGTGTACCAGGAGTTGTCTAGCCAATTCCTAAAGTATCCTCAACTACCCACAGATTATCTCGCTTGATCTGTGATGTTGAGATACCAAAGCGCTTTCAAACCTCGAAGATGAAACTATATGATGGCCCCACAGATCCAGAAGAACATGTGACACAATATCGGGAACTGATGAAGGTCAATCCTATCCCTGTCGATCTCAAAGAAGCCTGCATTTGCAAGGGATTTGGTTCAAACTTTACGGGGTCCGCCTTGAAATGGCAACTGAACTCCTTATACAATAACTTCGTTTGCTCATTTAATTAATCTATTTAACAATCAATTCTCCTGTAATAGGAGTTTTAAACGATTAATAAGTGATTTGTACAGGGTAGTTCAGCGTCCATAGGAATCCCTGTGGGATTACATAAATAGGTTTGGACAAGAATGCCTACATATCCCTAACTTGGATATGACCACCGCCACACATGCAGGAACTTAGATGAAGTTCGAAATAGAGCTTTGAGATTCATAAGGTTAGAAGATGACAGGGACATCCAAAAAAGGATCGATGGCTCATCAACAGATCCCGCTAAGCGAAAAACGAAGACATCAGGTGCCAAACCATATAAGTCAAGACCATTCCTTAAATCAAATATAATAAATTCTGTCGATGAAGAGGAAGAGGAAGAAGAATATCCAAAACTAACAGATTACCGTTTTTCTGTTGATATTCCTGGAATAATATATACCATGCATGATTTAGGTGAAAAAGCAAGATGGCCTAAACGGGGTGACAAACAATTCCCGGGCAAGGATAAATCCAAGTGGTGTGCTTTTCTTGAAGATTTTGGCCATAATACTGAAGATTGCATCACCCTTAGAAAAGAAACCGCGTATCTCCTCAACAAAGGGCACCTGAAAGAACAACTGGGTCGAAAAAAGAAACAGGATCCCGAAGGATCCCCAAGGCGTGTAGCATCACCTCCTCCGGACGCCAAAATTGTCAATTTCATCTCTGGAGGGTCCAACGTTTGTGGTACCTCATTCTCAGCTGCTCGAAGGAACGCTAAAGAAGCCAAACTAGAAATAGGCGGTAACCCACAAGAATGTCGACATTAACAGATCAAACGGTGGTAACCTTCAACGATGAAGACATGACAGACGTTTAGGAACCACATCATGACGGTTTGGTAATTACTTTATATATTGCTAATCACTATGTTCACAGGATATTGATTGATGGCGGAAGCTAGGTAAATCTTATTCAATGGAGGCTTTGAGAAGGATGAATATCCCTGACTCATAGATAACTACAAAATCGGTGATCCTCATAGGATTCAACGTTGAAGCCAAAGCTACTTATGGTGAAATCAAGCTACCAGTTTATAATAGAAGGAGTGAATATGATCCAAAACTTTTGTGTCATGGATTCTTTATCCAGCTACAACGCAATACTTGGCAGACCATGGATCCATGACATGAAGGCCGTGTTATCAACTTACCATTAATGTGTAAAACTACCAACTCCTTGGGGTTTCGTAAGAATTAGAAGTGATCAGCAAGAAGCCAAAGATTGCTATACCACATCAATGAAGTCTACAAAAGAAACTCCAACTCTATCGACGACTCCAGCATAGCAATTAAAGAAACAGTCTAAGGATATTCAGGGATCCTTAGAAAAAGAAGTGAAGAAAGTAATACTGGATCCTGAGAATCCAGATGTGAAAGTCCTCATAGGAGTATCAATATCCCGGAGGATATTGAGAAGAAACTCGTAATATTCCTTAAAAACAGAATTTCAACATTTACATGGAAGCATGAGGATATGACATGCATATCTAAGGATATTATTACACATAAGTTGGGTGTTGATCCTATCTTCAAGCCAATACACCAAAAAGGAAGAAAGTTTGCACCAGAAAGAAACACCATCATTCAAGAAGAAGTTGAAAAATTACTAAAGGCTTAGATGATTGGGGAAGTCAAATTCCCAAAATGGTTAGCAAACGTTGTTGTAGTCCAGAAGAAAAATGGAAAATGGCCAGTGTGTCTAGACTTCACAGATCTTAACAAGGATTTCCCTAAAGATCCATTCCCACTACCACACATCGATTCAATGGTCGACGCAACAGCAGGGCATGATATGCTGACTTTCATGGATGCTTCAGTAGGATTCCAGCAAATCCAAATGGAACCTTCTGATCAGGAAGACACTGCCTTCATGACTCCTACATTGATATATTGTTATATAGCTATGTCGTTTGGTCTCAAGAATGCCGGGGCAACCTATCAAAGACTGGTCAACATGATGTTCAAGGATAAGCTGGGGGACACAATGGAAGTATACATCGACGACATGGTGGTGGAATATAAAGAAACAAAAGATCACCTTAGGGATCTTTATGAATCCTTTGACATATTGGACCAATATAACATGAAGCTAAATCCTACAAAATGCTATTTTGGTGTGAACTCTGGAAAATTCTTGGGTTATATGGTCACGAAAAGGGGAATTGAAGCTAGTCCAGAGCAAATAAAGACAATTTTGAACTTGAAGTCCCCAAAGAATATAAAAGACGTACAAAGACTTACTAGAAGGATTGCAACATTAAACCTGTTCATCTTCAAATATTCTAAAAGATGCAAAGGATTCAACGTTATCCTCAAGAAGAATAAAAGATTCCAAAGGAGTGAAGAACATGAGTAAGCCCTCCAGGCCTTAAAAGAATACCTGACTACCCCACGGTTGTTGATGAAACCAGAAAAAGGAGAACCATTGCCCTTGTATCTTGCAGTATCCCGGACTACCCTCAGCGCATTTCTTGTCAAGGATCACGAAGGATCCCTACATCCAGTATACTATGTAAGTAAAAGCCTATTAGACGCGAAGACCAGGTATTCTCATTTAGAAAAATTAATCTTAGCTCTTATAATGACATCCACGAAGCTAAGACATTACTTTGAAACACATAGTATATATGTTAAAACCAATTACCCAATAAAATCGGTACTTAGATAACTAGACCTATCAGGTAGAATGGCCAAATGGTTAGTTAAATTAAGTACTTATGATCTAATATACGAACCTAGACCAACAATTAAGCCTCAATATTGTGTCTGATTTTAGTAGTGATATCCAACTAGAAGCAGATCTAGAAGTTCAAAACCTAAGTGAGGATATCCAGGAATGGACCTTGCTCACTGATGGAGCCTCGAATGTTAATGGAATAGGACTAGACATCATACTAAAATGCCAAAGGGGGACATAATACCCCAATCTATAAATAGTGAATTCCAGGCGACCAATAATGAAGCAGAATATGAAGTTTTAATAGTCGGTTTCCAATTATCCTTAGATCTAGGAATCAAAAAACTCACAATCTATGTAGATTCACAGCTAATTGCCAATCACCTCAACGGATCCTATGTGGTGAAAGGTGATAAGCTAGCAAAATATCTTCAGATAGTCAGGAATATTGTGTTAGAATTTACAATCTTCCAAATCAAACATATACCCAGGGAAGAAAACACTGAGGCAGATGCACTCGCAACTCTTGCTTCATCTCTAAATATCCCCAAAGGAACCAATATTCCTGTTCTTCATATATTTCATCCAGTGATTGATATCCCAGAAGTCAATCAACTTTCTGATTCTGAAGAAACAAAACTTCAGGATCCTCCTTTATCCGAAGTATCCTGGATGATCCCCATAAAAAATTACTTAGAAACAGGCGAAATACCCAAAACTGAAAATAACCCTAAGGCTTACAAAACCAAAGTATCTAAATTCACAATAGTGTTAGGTTTTCTCTATGAGATGGTGACTAGCCCACAATTAATAGGTTCTTCTGCAAGCTTCAGTTTACATTAAGTCAATTTAATGATGTCAAAGTTCTAACCTTTCTCTTTTGTTTGTTTATATGCTTTAAACAGATTTGTGAATGCTGTTTATTTGATATAAGTCAAATCCATGATCTATGTGGATGTATTGATAGGCTCAATACATATGACACATAATGGTCCTGCTTTCTAAACCTTAATCAGTTTAAATATAAGTCAATTGAATGATAAATATGTAAGTCTTATGTTTTTCTGTTTAGTTATGCAGGATTTGCAAAGTATTTATCGCTGTTGACAACTAGATTGGATCTGCTGATATGTACAACTGTTGAGTGCTGATCTACATTGCCAGTGCTGATGAAGAAGTTGCATGCTCAAAATAGAATAGTATATTTGGATGCTGACAAGTATAAGTTTGTGTTGCTGATGTTATATGCGACTGCTGACACTCAATCTTTTGTGGAAAATCTTCCAAGTGTTGAAATGCAGTCTGTGCTGCTGACGCCCAAAGTGATGGCTGCTAACGGCTAATTTTGTTGCTTGCTAATGTACAAAGTTAGAGTTAAAGACTTAGATAGATTTATGTTATTTTTCAATTGTAATGACATCAGTTATGACGTGTAGTGTATAACTGATGTGACGTTTGTTTCGTTATTTTGGTTAGAGCAAATCCGTTAGAGCAGTTAGGTTAGATCTAATAGTTGCCTATAAATAGGCCTGTTATAGAATCAGTCTGTACGCTGGTCTACGCCTGATATTACACTTTTACACACTTTCTTACACATAGTACTGTAATTCTCTGGTCATTTCAGATCTGATCATCAATATAACTGCTCTTTATTATACAAATCATCTGTTATTCATCTGTTCTTATTTAATGTGACTTGAATATTAATTGGTTGAGTTTTATTAATTAGATCTTATCCAGACTTGAATTGATTGCTTGTTTCCGCCCTGTAATTAATTGAAATCATGACTTATTGTTCTTAGATGAGATCCAGATCTCGATCCTGACAAATAGTACAAGATAAATTATATCAATAATCTTTAGCAAGTCCTTACTTGAGATGCTTAGATAAACCAGAATCATTAGAAGTCCTTAGGGATATCCATGAAGGAGATTGTGGCAATCACACAGGGGGGTAAAGCATTATTCTCAAAAATCCTTAGGACTGGTTATTAATGGCCAACTATGAGAAAATATGCCACCCAATATTCACAGACATGTGATGCATGTCAAAGACAAAGAAATATCCTTCATCAACCAGCTGAACCCTTACATCCAATTGTCCCTTCATGGGCTTTCATGAAATGGGGAATGAACATAGTAGACAAGTTACCAATCGCACCAGGTGTTAAGGTATTCATACTTGCTATGACAGACTATGTGACATCTGGTAATTTCGGGTACCGAATCCGATCACTTCGGGTAACTAACGATCCGATCCGGTAGTCTCGGGATCGGATTACTAACAAACGTCACAAACTATTTATAATATTGAACATCCATGTATTACACTTAACTGGGATTGACTAAGTGTGCCATAAAATAAAGAAGTTCATATACGAATACTCTTATAAACTTGACTTGATTGTTTATGTGTTTAAAGTCTGGCTTGACTTGACACTTTGAGTTTATTATTATTTAACTGATTATATAATTATAACTACGACTTATGTGGACTACCCGGATTTGACACAGACCTCTTAAAATAGTCATGAAACAATATTAGTTAATTAATAACTAATGAACACGTTTAAAAACGTGTGCACATAAACCATACCGGAATCAGACCAAATTGTTATATATGATAAACAAGTCCGAGCGACTAAAAATAAAACAAACGAAAATCAAAACCGAATTATATACGGACTCGTATTGAGTCGTGAATTATAAAAATACTTGAGTAATGACTAGGGGGATTTTAAAAATAGGATTCTAAACATGAGGGGCTAAAGTGAAAGTGTTAAATAATTCACATCTACATGACCTAGATCCTTTTAGCTCCTTGCGGCAGCCACCAAAAAGAAAACCGGTCCGCTCCATTTCTTGCCGGCGAGATCGGGTTGCCACCGAGAACCACCACCGCAAATCCTTCATCTCCGTCTCCACAGTGATGCTAGCCACCACCGAGGACTGCTACAAACCACCGAACCCGGAAACAACGTCAGCCACCATCGGAGCAGCCACAACCGGTTAGTTTGCTGCCGGAGAACAAACAACCGCTCCACACCACCACAACACCACCACAGCAGACCACCAACGAACGGGTCGATCATCATCATCACTAGAAGCACTGGTCTCGATTTTGGAGGATTCAAGCAACCGTTTTTGAAGAGTTAAAGTTTGGGTATGATTCCATTCTTATATAATCTGAATTTTTACAATAATGGTATCTCACAACTCCAAAATCATAAATAAAAACCGAACCTTAATCAAACTTGTAATAAAGATCGAAACTTTGTTATTTTCTGAAACTTTAGTCCGGATTGAACGGATGATATCTTGATGATACAGTAATATTTTAGATCGGTTCAAAATCCTAAAATCAAATTTAAGATGTTAGCTTTCATATGAAGCTGACTTTGTAATTTTTAGAAATCGTTTGATATGTTTTTGTGAATTATCAAGTTCAAAGGGCAAATCTGGAATTTTGACAGCTTCTGTGTACTGTATGTTTATGTAAGCTGGTATTAATTTGTATGTCCAATGACTATGATTCTTAATTTGTTGGAAAGGTATATGTCTTAGCTAAACATGGCCACTAATTTTGCATGAAAATGAGTTGTAATGATTTTTATATGATGTATTTTGTAACAGGATGTAAACTGTTTTGAATTTGGACAGCCTTCTATTGCTTGGTTAATATCTTGAATTGTACTATGTTGTTTTCTAAAATGTTTAATGTTCTGGAAAGCAAAGACAAATGTACACATTCTGTAATTTTTGAGGAATTTTAGGAACATGTTTAGTATGGCTAATTGGCATGTTAATCTGACCTAAAAATCTGTTAAAAACTGTAACATGAACTATGTGTGCAAACATGTAAATTCAACTTGATTTTTGGTTGCATACGTCTAATTGATGCTTTGTATGCTTAATGTGAATTTTGGTACATGCCAATATTATATGAACTTACGTGATCCTTTGAAATCCAATTGTTATAAATTGATAAATGTTACTTGCATGATAATGAATGATATATATTACAACACTAGGTAATATTCTGTATTAGACATATGTACTAGGAAATATATGTTATAAATTTAATAATGTGATTAATATTGTTGATTTTGCATGAACTTAGGTTATTGTAATTAGAAACTCACCAAGTGTCAAAGTTGCATGAAACCAAAGTTAGGGGTCATGTGTAAATTGTCAAATACTTGAACTTCAAGTGTTTAACTTGATATTTAACATAATAAATAATAACAAGTCATTAAATAGTCAACAAAGGTCATCCTTGACCCAAAAGTCAACACTGACCTAAAAAGACAATTGTTGACCATGAAAGTCAACTGTTGACCAAAAGTCAAACTTGCCTTAAATAACTAAACACATTGGAGTTGTGGTGAACATGTATCAACTATATCAACTACCACACAAACTTACCCACTTATCGACGATA
>WOUH02061671.1:0-10606 GCA_009936405.2 Stevia rebaudiana
ATGTAATCTCAGGTATGGAAACCAAGCCATGGTATTGGCTATCTATTGCTATGCTTCCGCTACACTACACTGGACTATGAGAATACATATACACTGTAAGTCATGTATTCTAAGTTTATCTATATATCAATGGGCTCGATCCTGCATTACCGGAGTTAAAGTGACAAACCCGCTCACGGATAGGTCGGAGGCCGGGGGCCGGGGAGCGGGATGTCACAACATTGATGTAATAAACGTTGAGAAAAATTTTCAAAAAAACGGGTCAACATTATAACGGAATTAAAGAGAAAAACGAGACGAATATAACAGTGCAATCCGTATAAAAAAAGAGTTACAATAAAAAAGTTATGGGTGCTTTAAAAAGATGGAGGTAATTTTTTAAAAAAAAGAGGAAAGAGAATGGTTGATGTAAAATGGTGGGTTTTGACCAAAATGACCTTTTCAATTAAAAAAACAAAGTGAATATGTGGTTAAATCTTGTGGATTCAATTTTTGATCAATGGTTGTGGTGTAGTTAATAGGTTAATACACTTGAAGGGGGTTAGTAATGATTCCATACCCTATATATATATATATATATATATATAAAGCCCTAAGAAACTCATGCTAGTGATACGTAACAAACATACGCAGCCTCCAACATTCCCCCCATCTTCAACTTCACGCATATTCCGACTGCATCGCCGCAGCACCACCGATCCACTGCCATTACTTCACCATCGGCGATCTGTTGGTGAGTGACTACGTATCCCCCAGGACCTATGAATATTCAGCCGCGAATCGCAGCACAGCCTCTCCGACCAGTTTCAAATCCCGCTCCACCACCGTTTTATACTTTCAGATCGCACCTCCACCCCTCCAGCGAGTCTCAGACCGCACCACTGACCTTTCACTTTGAAGCATCGCTATTATCTTCTTCGCATCTTATTTAGCTTTAGTCTTTTTATTTGTTTAGGATTTAGTATGGTATTTTCAAATTATGTTCTGTAACTTCGATTGTGTTTTTCATCTTCTCCAACTTTAGTTAGATTAGTTATGGTTTGATTAAAGAAAAAAAAAAAAGCAGATTTTCGGATAATAATGCGGATATCCGAATCCGTATCCGAAAATTCGGATATCCGAATATCCGGATTGATATCCGAATTTTCGGATACGGATTCGGATTCCAAAATCTGACATCCGAATTTTCGGATATCCGAATTTCCGGATATCCGGTTTTGCTCACCCCTACACCCACCCAAAGAGTACGCCCATCTTTTTAACCCACTCAATCCGTTAGAGATGTTCAAATCTAGTTTTTATAAGAACCGCTTATGGGTAGGAATCTGTTTCGGTTTTGGTCAACAGGTCAATAATCATGTATAGAAGAACCGGCTTCAGGTAGGTTTGGGTTTTTAACCGGGTATTGACGGGTTTTGACCGATTTTTATTGGTTTTTGGCCAGTACCTAACCGGTTTGACGGTAGAGTTGGAACCGTTTCCAGTAAATCTGGTTATGATTTTGGCTATGATTCGACTGAGTAACTGGAACTGCCCATACCCGTCGGTTCAGGTAGGGTAGTCAGTTCAGGAATCAATCTTTTTTTAGCACCTCTACAATCCATACAATCCGTAGGTCCATCCGGTTGCCATTTTAACACAAATTCATTTGGATCGTCAAATATATAGTTTAATCGTGTTCATACAAACTTTAAACCTTTCATTTAACTAAAATTTCAAACCAAATATTCTCTTTTCAATATCGTATCCGAAAGGAATATTGTGGTCCTACCGGAGATGAAGTGTAGGGTTGTAACAAACAGTAAAATATGATTTATCATATGTTTAGTGTTTGTTTAATTCTTAACAAAAAAGCTAAACAAAATCATGTCCTTAGGAAAGAAACAAAGGTGTGTGTAGATGTATATAATTTACACATACGAATTCAAAGTGAATTCAAACAAAGAAAACACATTGTGAGTGTTGAAATCAAATAAGAATTAACCGCTAGTGTGTTGGTGCCGCTGGCTTGATGTGGAATGAAGACGTGGGTTGCGGGTTCAACATCTTCACCATTGTTGGACTGCCGTGAAAGGTTTATGTCATCTTCATATGAGATTTGTATTATTTACAAGCTTAAGATTCCCCTTGATGAAATCAAGAAAATTAAAATAGATTTTATAAAATAAAAAAATAGTAGCACTCATTTTGGTTTTTACAACTACACTCAAATGGTAATAAGTCATCAACCACACCTCCTTCTTGAGAAAAAACTCTCCAATTTAGAGCCAATTGAAACAGCCTCGAACCTGTGATCCCTAAACATCCGCTAAATCACCCTCACCCTCACTCTCTTTCTCTCTCTCTCATTTTTTTTATTTATTTAAAAACAGTTACGTTTTAAAATATGAATATAAAGAAAATCGAGAATTTGGAGAGTGCTCACCATTTTGCAAAGATTTAAGAATAAGACTATCTGGTATGCCATGTGAGTGGGGTGTGGGTGAGTGCAATAAAGGCCCAAACACCGCCCCCTATCCCATGAGTGGGGCGCGTGAGAGGCCACTCCGTGACTGCCGCAAAGGCGTGAGTGTTTGTTGACCTTTTTTTTTTTTCCAACCAACCACAATATCCCACATTACCCTCCTATCAATCACAAAACACCACATCAATACCCTACTTTTTACCCATTCAAGTCCCCACTCACCCGGGCATTTACACTCTTCCACTCACCCAGTTTACTCACTATCTCTTCTGCGTGGCACCCCCACTCAAACCCCATTCACCCGAGTACACCGCATAGTCGAATGGAAATTTTTATCGATATAGCTGATTTTACATGCTTGAAAACAAAAGAGTAGAATGACTTCATGTGCCGTAAAAAAGGTGAATTTTATGTAAAGAAAGAAAAAAGAAAATATTCGTGCAACTTGTGTTTATTTAATTATTTTATTATATAGGGATTGGAAAAAAGATACAGAATTATTGTTTCAATAAATACCCCTAGAAATGGTTAAAACCCAAACCCTTAATTATAAACTAGAAACTAATCTCTCTGTTTCAACTTTCAACAGCAAACGGCTCCTCTCTACGCTCCAACCACCAACGGAAAACCATCAATCTCACCAAACTCAAATGAAATTCAGACCTTAAAATCGGTCGCCGGAGCAGTCCACCGGAAAATCAACAACTCCGAACAAACGGAATCGAAAATGGGAAAGTACATGAGGAGGAAATCAAAGACTTCAAACGAAGTGTCGTTAATGGAAGTTCCGTCTCTTGGTGGCGTTCTAACTCGTGCAAAAACCCTCGCTCTTCGAAAAGCTGTCGCCGCCGTTGCCTCCGCCGGCGCCGGTTCCTACATTCAACTCCGGAGCCGTCGTCTCGTCAAGCCAAATTCACCGAAGAAACTCAAGGAGAGCTGTGTTCCGACAAACCCTAATAAATTGCGAGTCGTCAATTCTTCAACGCGGAAAGTTGACTCTGTAGATTCTGTTAAGAATTTAGCTGATAAAGAAGAAGAAATTCGTCAAAAAATTGAAAGTAAGGATGCTGTAAATTTGGGAATTGGTGATGAAGAAGGTTCAATTGGGGAAAACACATTGGACATTGAAGGAAGAGGAAGGTATTTTTTTCATGCAAATTGCAAAATCCTTTTAATTAGCCTAAATTCAAAATCTTTATATTGTAACTATTTTTTTAGCGTGTTTTCTTCCTTAATTGAAATTCACGAATTAGGTTCTTTTAATCTTCTTCTTCCTGCCATGAAATTTCTTAATCAGAGGCAGGTGGCCTTTTCTTGTTTTTCCAAATCTTCTGCAAGATTGCGTTTTTTTAATCATAAAAAAATATTTTTTTTTAACCATTGCCATATATATATATTCTTCAAAGGAAAGACACAGATTAGGCTTTCTTGATTAGAACATCTTAAATATATTTTCCCAATAAATTTCTTAATCATGTTATCTTTGGTTAAAAGGTCGATCACATCAAAATTGTTGTCCAATTTCGAGAAAAAAACAAGTAATTCGTTTGAAATTTGAGGCATGAACCAAAGAAATTTTCATCGTTCCAAAAAGTTTAGTTAATTTTCATGTCTGAAAAGTCATTTAAAAAAAGGCTTTTCAGTTACTCTCGGTGATTCTCTGATTGTTTCCAGTGACTGTTTTAAGGAAAAGAAAGTGAAGTAATTAAAAACGATCTTTTATTTCTTTGTTTATTTCCCCCATGTTTCTATAAAGTTCTGTGTTTTCAAAGAAGAAATGACGTTCTTTTTTTCGGTACATCAACTCTGTTCTCTGTGTTCATTTTGTACCTCAATCATTACTCCATCATTTAGAATACCAAAAACATACTCATCGTGAATTTAGGGTTCATGTAGGTACGGGTTTCTGAATTTTCTGATATTTTGATTGTTTCTCTGTGATGGTTTCTTGTTATGACACCATCTTTCTTAATCTTTGATGTAGTGTTAAATTGTTAATTAATCATGTTCTTGATCACTTAGTTTCATTATTATTTACAAACTGTGTAGGATCAAAAGTGTTTTTGTTTTTAATATTAAAGTAAAAAGTATTGATTTAGTTACTATATTACCTCTGAACCTTCTAATCCAGTAATTTGTCAATTTGATTTAGTTGTCTTGTGAAAGTTACATTTTGTCTACTTTGAGAACTTATGTGATGTTCTAACACAATTAAAAAGTAATTTTCATTTATCAAGGTATTGTTCTACTATTTTGGCTCTATTCATAGATTTCTTTTCTTATATTATAATGTGATTTTGATTTTCGGTTTTCTTATTGCAATATTACTTCTCTTGATAAAAATACCTTTCTGATTGCACTTTGAATTTGTTTATATCATTCGATTTTAGTGAATATTTTTACTGGGGTCTCTGTGGTGTTTACAAAAATATCATTGGAACTTGTAATTCTCAGAATTTTTATTCCTTTCTTGTGATACTTGTTTGTCTCTGAAGAAAAAAACATTGTAACAACTATTTAACCTTCGATTGTTATTGTCTGCATGTACTATTCTTGTTTTGTATGATTACATGTTATATTTATTTGGTCTTTAAATGAACTTCCTTCTAGGATCTTGATTTTATTATTTCTTTTCTTTTTGGATTGTGTTTTAAAAAGTTAGTGTGTGTAATTCCCCTTTTTAGCTATGTATTAGTTAGGGCTTGCCAAACAAGTCTTATCGTGTTAAACATGTCAAACACAATACGACACGATTAACACTAGTGTTGACCACGAACACAACGTGTTTAACTAAACGATTAACACGACACCATCCAACCTTTTTAAGACCACTTAATAAACAACAAAATATATTAAAAGTCACCAAGAATTACAATATCTAGTATTCTTGAACAACAATTCATAACATATTTAAAACAAAAACCCCTAAAATTCTTTTTACCCAAATATATTTATTCATTTTAAAACATTTAAAGTATAAACATGTTTAATCTTGTCATAAACACGTTAGTGGGTTAGGACCTATTTATAACACGAAAGTTGTTTAACTCAAACTTGTTTAATTCAGTGTGTTGCCATGTCGTGTTAACAGGTCCGTGTCAGAATATGTCAGCTCTAATATTAGTTGAATTTTTGTCCGTGTCAGAATATGTCAGCTCTAATATTAGTTTTTTTTTTAATTTGTAAACATTAAATAACTAGTACTTGTGGGGGGCTATTTTATCTAACAAATCGCCTACATTGTGATAAATAGGACTACTCGAGAGACAACACCGTGCAGTTTGATTAGAGATCCCGATACCATCAAGACTCCGGGTTCTACCACAAAGTCAACGGGACCCACCAAATCCAAATCCAGAGTACTAAACACAACACCAAAGCCCATCCCGTCAACTAGTCAGGTGGATGAGTTTTTCATGGGCCCAGAAAAGCAGCAACAACGACTCTTTATCGAAAAGTATATGTTTATTTCTTATTAGAGGTGGCAAAATGGGCTCAAAGGGCGATTTGGGTAAATATCAAAAACTCAAAACGGGTTTGGGTCAAAACAATAAGTTTTTGCCTCTTTGGTGTTAATTGAAACGGGTCAAAATTTTTTAATCCTCTTTATAAATATCTTTGTGTTGAATACTATATTTTGTTTTCCATAATGATACACTTTGAATGACTTTCAACCCATCTAACTGGTTTTTTTAGCTTAACTATTTGGATATCTTTTCTCATAAATTACCGATGTACTTTCACTTTTGCCCCGTTTACGTTGATGTACTTTTTTGCACATTTGATTTGTTAAAAGATGGTTTTTGTCTCGTTAGAGTCATTATGTGTACATAATGTAGAACTTTAAAAGTTTTTGTTTCGTTTTTAATTATTCAAAAAGCCTTCTTTTAAGGACTTAAATACACATTGACTAAAACAGGCCAAAAGAAAAAGTATATGTTAAGCAAAAAAAATCATTTTTTCTGATCAACCCATTTGACCCGTTAGAGCTCAAATATAACCCGTATCGACCCAATCATAAGAAAACGGACCAATATTGTCACCTTTAAATGCCTATACAATTTACTATGATACCAACTTAGTTTATTTATTTATTTATTCGATTTATTTTGTAGGTACAACTTTGATCCTGTGAATGACAAACCCCTTAATGGGCGTTATGAATGGGTGAAACTTGATGACATCAACAAGAGCTATTAACCGCATTTTGGTTGTTAAGTTAGATTTAAGATTAATTGAAGATATGATTAGTCATAGATTTAAGTTAATAATATTTACGAGAGTAACGGTAGAGTAATTCTTAAAACTCTCGTTATTCTTGTTTTCTTTGTAAAGAAAGAAGTGTAACCCATCAAAAATCCTGGTGCAAAATGTAGATTAGAAGATCTGTAACATAGAAAAAAGAACTTCTAACAACAATTGATGATAATGATGATGATGATAATGATGGTGGTTGTCTTTTTAGAATGGATCCAATGACTTTAGGATAATTTGTAGGATTGTCTATATTTTGTACTGATGGAAACTTTGAAAGATCCCTTTTTTTCTGATATAAATTGACCTTTCTTTTCAATGTTTTATCATGTTATGGAAGAATTTTTATCATTTAATGCATGTGGTTACAAAAACACAAAACTCAATGAATCTTGATGTTTCAAAAATGGTTGATGGTGCCAAAATTGTACAGTGTTGTATGTGACCTATAATGACTTTTTAGCAGATTATGAGAATTGGTAATGGTATTGGTGGGGTACCTTTGTTGGTGGAGAAGAATCTTGTTATCTTTATTATTGTGTCAGTTTGTACTTTTTTTTTTCTTATTATTTATTAAAGTTTATCCACCGGTTGCATGTTTGTTTGCATATCACTTGTTATATGTAGATTTTTTTTTTCAAAATGGTATTTTAGGGTAAAAAAAAGGAAAATAGTTGTTTAGATTAAAAAAATCGGGAAATAGTAATACTGTAATTCGGAATTGCGGTTTTGTAAGAAACTTTTTCTGGCCATTTGAGTTTAACACTGAAACCGCACATACCAATTTAACACTCGTTAAATTTATGTTAAAGCTCAAAACAAAATTGGTATACTTGAATGTTAAACTCAAATGGCCACTAAAAGTTTATTAAGAAACCGTAATTTTAAATTGCGGTATTACTATTTCCCTTTTTTTTATTCGAATAACTATTTTTCACTTTTTTTACCCCAAAATACCATTTTGAAAAGAAAATTTGTTATATATATGCAGAAATTTTTTTTTTAAGTTTCAAATTACAATACTTCCTTGATGTCATAAGTTTTAATCAACACTATTGGTTGTTACAAGCATAACATTTTGTTCGCCATTGAATTTGTTTTTTT
Organism: Stevia rebaudiana; assembly: GCA_009936405.2. Classification (NCBI taxonomy): domain Eukaryota; kingdom Viridiplantae; phylum Streptophyta; class Magnoliopsida; order Asterales; family Asteraceae; genus Stevia; species Stevia rebaudiana. The sequence goes on from WOUH02061671.1 coordinate 7,823, forward strand.
TTTTTTTAACAATAATATTCGTAATGGCTTTCTTGATTTTTGTATTTCACTAATTTAGTGGAAACTGAGAGATTAACCATGATCTATTGCCTCCCACTAGTGGTTTAATCTACAGATTACTCACCTCCAACAAATTACCAATTTGCCCTCAGTTCAGTTGATTATACAAAAGGGTAAGATGGTCAATTTAATTGTAGTGCTCTTGCCACTTCTTTTACATGTTAGTCATAACACAATATATGCATCCCATGAGTTGAGTGCAAGTTTGACCTTGAATATTGGTTGAATATCATTTACTTCAAATAATGAAATAAACACACAATAATTATTCATTGTATTACAAAAAAAGGAAGATTTTTCATATCATTTATACAATATGAAACCTATAACACCACCCAATATTGCTAACGTCAGAAAAAACCCAACTGAATTGATTATAAAACCTAACCGCGATTGCATGTTTTCTTTCACGATCGTCTTTTGTTTCGGGCAAATTTCTGCCTTAAAGTTTATATTTGTAGAATTATTATTAGAAGATGATTTTATAAGATTAGTTTCTCCAACATAATATTCATCTAACATTAATCTTGAAGCACTTCCATGACCTGCTTCCTCAAACTCTTCACTTGCGTTCTTACCTAAAAACACATAATTATATGTTTAACATGATTAAAAAGAAGAATACATGTTTATTTAGCGAATTTCGATAATAAATTTATAATACCTGCTACGTCTAACAACACGTTATCTCCACCAGGGTGATCGTTCAAGAAATTTGTAACATCATACACCTAAATCATATTATTCAACTCAACCATATGAAATAAGTGAACAACAAAACAAAATAATCATGATTTTTAAATTTTTTTTAAGTGTGGTTAGGTTGTTACTTACCCTTGCGTTTATAATAACCCAACAATCATTCCTGTTGTTGTGTAGAGAGACATCGGCTAAATCGAAAACCTTCATGTTCGTAAACTTCATGATGGTTTTTTTGGTGTGACAAATATTTAAAATGGTTGAATGGAATTTTTTATTTGATGTTTATGTCTATATTCTAATGGACTATTGGTTGATGCCATAAGTGAAATCGACACGTAGATTGTAGCTGCACATTACATCAATTATTTAGCAAGTGTATTCAAATATTATAATGATCAATAGTGTGTAAAAATAATGTAGAAAGTACAGATTTTATAATGATTGATCAACGTCATTGTCACTATTATCTTATATGTCATAAAATAAAAGAAAATTTTGTATTTGTTTTTTATTTATTGTAAAGCAAACCTTTATCATTTTCCGTTACGTTTTTAAAGCGTCAATAGTTTAAAAGTTCGTGGCTAAATTTTTGTTAGGAGATTTAAAATTTGTTCATATTAATATATCATTTTATATCTCAACGTTTATTTATGTACAAAGCTATCAAACATAATGATACAGGGAGAAAAAACATATATAGTTTATTAGTTTATCATGGTATTGAAGAATGGAGTTGATGTATGCAATCATTACAACGTAAAAGTCACATTTCAAAAAAATAAAATAAAATGGTAAAAGTTAATACATACGCAATAGACCATTAAAGTATATGTATTATCTCGTTATGCTTGTCGAACTACCTATTTCTGATACTTATCATAGTATTGGTACGTTGGATCGTGTCACATGATTACATGAACATAAAGCTTTAGTCTGTATATTTTTTTAGCTATTCTAAGAGCATTTAGATATTTTATAAAAACATATAACCTTAAAAGGAGATTATCAATACTCAGCTTTTTTAACAATTAACACCCAAACAATTTAGAGTTTTTTTAAGTCATGCATAGTGAAAGATGCTGGAGTTGTGAAGACAGATTTGTTAACAAGATGGTTTTACCGGTTCGGATCTCATTTATTACAATTAGAGGCTAATCCATTTACCCTATGAACTTGAAAAAATTCCACAACAAATCATTTACCCTTCCTTTTTTTACATGCCTTGTAATTGCAAACCTACGTCAATATAATAAGAAACGATACTTATCTAATAAAAGAAAGTTAAGATAGATGGTATGAGGCTTAAGTGTCATCATCTTAGATTATCCACGTAAGAATGATGATGTAATCTACATCAATATTTAATACATAATGCAGAATGTACAAGTGCTTGATACACAAACTCTTAAAACCGAACCCTACAGAACAAGACGCGCGTCATCCTCTATTTCAAAATTCAAACACAATTCAAACTGCATCCTCTGGCTGAAACACACAGAGATCGATCGAGAGCCACAGGACGAAAGTGAGCAGATTCGTGGCTATGGTGGCTTCTCCCACGAAATCAACAACGATGGTGGTGGCTTCACCCACGAAATCAACAACGATGGTGGTGGCTCCTCCCACGAAATCAACGGTGGCGACGGTGGTGGCTTCTCCCACGAAATCAACGACGACGGTGGTGTCTCCTCCCACTTCCGAGCAGCACAACTGCTAACCCTAGGTAGCCATTCTTCTCTATATATTGATTTGATGTGTGATTTGTGTTGGTTCTGTCTGCCTAAGAAACATAACAAATTGATGTGCCTATTATATTATGATCCAAGTCGGGTCATACCCAATAACAATCTAGACAAACACCTATTATATTTATTAGATTGATATAATCAATTAAATAAATGATCAACGCTTAGAAAATTGAGTTTTCTAAGAAGAAAAACTTGTCAAATAAATAGATTACTTGGGTAATTTATTTATGAGAGAACACTTTACATATGTTGTTTAATTGGCTAAACAACATAA
>WOUH02061681.1:0-10606 GCA_009936405.2 Stevia rebaudiana
ATGTGTCTTCATTCATCACATATCATCAATATATACACAAGATTCAATGAGAGAATCGTGGAGCTATTCTAGGAAATGCCAATCAATCAAAACTACCTATCAATTTACAAAATATGATACACTAATATAAGCAATAATATCTCGGTGGATATTATCGACTAACAGCCCCCCGCAGTTTGAGCCGGGTGAGAACGAAGGCATAAACTGGATCTGAACCGTTGAAACAGATGCTTCGGTAGACCTTTGGTAAAGATATCGGCATACTGGTATTCGGCAGGTACGTGGAGAACTTTAATGGTGCCGAGACGAACCTTCTCGCGAACAAAATGTATGTCAAGCTCAATGTGTTTAGTGCGTTGATGTTGCACGGGATTTTCAGCTAAATAGACGGCGGAGATATTGTCACAATAAACGACTGTGGCGTGACGAATGGGCACGTGAAGCTCGAGAAGCAGGTTACGGATCCAACTGATTTCAGCAACGGCATTAGCAACGCCGCGGTTCTCAGCTTCTGCACTGGACCTGGAGATGGTCGGTTGGCGTTTTGAGGACCAGGAGATGAGATTGTTACCCATGAAAACATAGTAACCAGAGGTGGACCGTCATGAGTCTAGGCAACCAGCCCAATCCGCATCCGAGTAGGCCGTGAGCTTTATGGATTTGGAGGGTGAAATGAACAGGCCTTGAGAGATCGAACCTTTGATGTAACGGAGGACGCGTTTGAGAAACTGAAAATGTTGTTCGCGAGGATCGTGCATGTACAGGCATATTTGTTGTACGGCATAGGAGATGTCAGGCCGGGTAATGGTGAGATATTGAAGGGCACCTGCAAGACTTCTATATAGAGATCCGTCAGGGAAAGGAGCTCCGGCATCAGAATTGAGTTTGGAACCAACCTCCACTGGGGTGCTAACTGGTTTACAGTTTGACATTTTGGCACGGGAGAGTATGTCACTCGCATAGTTCTGTTGTGATAAAAATAAGCCGCCATTCTGTTTTTGTACGGAGATGCCTAAAAAATGATGAAGCGGTCCAAGGTCGGTCATTTTAAATTCGCCCGAAAGAGTCTTAATAATGCTGTGGAGAAGGTCATCAGTGGATGCAGTGAGAATTATGTCATCGACGTATAGCAAAAGGTAAGCCATTTGGGTTCCCCGTCGATATATAAACAACGAAGTGTCACATACACTACTTGTAAAACCACATTTTGTAAGAAAGCTGGCGAAACGTTGGTACCACGCGCGAGAGGCTTGCTTTAAGCCTTAGAGTGACCTGTTGAGTTTACACACGAACTTTGGGTTCTTTGCTGAAACGAAACCCGGAGGATGGAACATGTACACTGTTTCCTTCAAGTGTCCGTGAAGGAAGGCATTTTTAACATCTAACTGGTGGATAGGCCAACCATGCGAGACCGCCAAATTTAGAACCGTGCGGATGGTGGTGGGTTTAACCACCGGACTAAATGTTTCGTCACAATCAATTCCAACAGTTTGACTTTTTCCATTAACAACTAGCCGTGCCTTATGTCTTTCTAAGGAACCATCCGCATGAAACTTATGCTTAAATAACCACATGCAGCGTATAACAGGAACGCCAGGCGGACGTGGGACAAGTGACCACGTATTGTTAGCCAATAGTGCTTCATATTCATTTTGCATGGCAAGATTCCAGTTAGGGTCTGAGAGAGCGGTGAGATGGGATTTGGGAAGAGGAGAGACTGAGGGGGAAGTTTCAGTGTTTAACGAAAGAGGTTGTCGGGGTTTCACGATCCCGGATTTGGAACGAGTTTGCATGGAGTGTGTAGATATGGGATGTGTTGGAGGTGGTGGTGGAACAGCCGTGGGAAGTGGCTGTGGAGAGTGTTGGGCCAGTGTAGATGTTGGGCCGGTGGGTGTAGGTGTTGGGCCGATGGATGTGGGGCTGGGCGTTGGAGGATTGGAGTTGGCTAGGTGGTTTGTATTTTCGGTTTCAGATTGAGTTTGCATGGGGGTAAGGACCGAAATATTGTGGAAAGAAAAGAGAGTGGGGTCAGGATCTAAGAAGGAATATGTTGGGGGGGGGGGGATCAGTTTTATTGTGATAAGGAAACTGTTGTTCATCAAAGACGACATGGCGAGAAAGGATTATTTTTCCCGTGTTAATGTCTAAGCATCGGTACCCACGATAGTTTGCCGGGTAACCAAGAAACACACATGGGGTGGAGAGAAGGGAGAGTTTATTAGGACGAGTAGATGATGTATTGGGGTAGCAGAGGCAACCGAACACACGGAGGTGGTCGTAAGATGGTTGCCGGCGGTAGAGGATTGAGGTGGGTGTGTTGTTTTGGAGAAGTTTGGAAGGTAAGATGTTGTGGAGGTATGAGGCCGTGTGTAGAGCTTCGACCCACAAATGAGAGGGAATCGAGGCGTGAGTGAGGAGTGTAAACATGATGTCGTTAAGACGACGGATCATGCGTTCCGACTTCCCGTTTTGTTGGGAAGTGTGTGGGCAGGAAAAACGGAATTGGAGACCTGTTTGAAGGGCAAAGTTTTTAAAATTTGTATTGTCAAACTCTCCACCCATGTCACACTGAAACGTTTGAATTTTCATATGAAATTGTGTAGAAACAAATTGATAAAACTGGGTAAATTTTGGGAACGTTTCAGATTTAAATTTTAAAGGGTATACCCAAGTATAATTTGAATAATCATCAATCAACACCATATAGTATTTATATCCAGCATGACTTAAAACAGGTGAAGTCCATAAATCACAATGCATAATTGCAAAGGGTAATGAAGTGCAAGTACTAGAATCAGAAAAAGGTAAACGTTTATGTTTTGACAATTGACAGGATTGACAAACAAAAGACGAATTTAATTTATTTAAAGATATAAGTTGCTTGGTGCGAAGAAAGTCCATGACATGTTGACCCGGGTGTCCAAGTCTATTGTGTCAAGACGGAGCATCTTTAGAAGAAACAAGACATGCGGTTGCGGAAGCTTGAGGAGTGAGCGGGTATAAGTCACTCGAACTGTTGTGGCGACTCAGGATCGTACCATCCCTGAAATCCTTCACAGAGAAACCAAAAGGGTCAAATTCAATGGAGGTATAATTGCCAGAATTAAATTTACGCACAGAGATGAGATTTTTAATAATATTTGGATTAAAAAGCACATTTTTTAGATGTAGCGGTTTTGATGAGGTAGTGATACGTGAGGTTCCCGAACCCATAACTGGTATACGATTGCCATTTCCAACAAATATTGACGCTATTGGTGAAATAGTGGAAAACGTGTCGAGTTTACCTGAGTCATAGGTGACGTGAGAGGAAGCACCTGTATCTAAGTACCATTGATCATCACCGGGTTCCATCGAGAGTGCTTGAACTGCATTTGCGAGTTGAGTGGGCTCAAGTGGGTCGACCTCAGCAAGGTGGGCTTGAGCCGAACGGCTTTCTGTTGGGCCTGGAGTGTTATTAGGCCGGTTGTTGGGCCGTTGTTCCCACTGTGGAGCCCAACCGAGTGGAGCCAAATTCTGAGTGGGATACGGACATGGAGGCGGAGCCCAATAAGGCGAAGGGGCCCACTGAGGGGCATGTTGGGCCATATAATATACCGGTGGCATTGGGCTAAAATGGCGAGCCTGATAGGATGAGGATGGAGCTTGCGTATTGCGGCTATTGGAACGGGAGCTCGAATTGTTCCTGTTCGGTTCACGGCGCTGCTGGGGCTGTCTCCGGTTAGGGTTGTCACGGTGCGGCGTGGAACGGCTGTCACGGCTGCGAGGAGGAGAGGTGACGGCTGCCGCCACCACCGGAGTGGGTGTGGCGTGTTCCCGAGCGGCGAGCAATTGAGCCTCAGATTGCAACCGATTGCAAGCATCTTCCCAGGGGGGTAAGGTTTGATTGAGAATCGATGCAACAGTCTTGTATTCCTCGGGAAGACCACGGACCAAATGTAGCACTCGCTGATTATCATTAATTGGAAAATCCAACGCGGACAACTGATCGGCCAATTCTCGGATCTTCTGACAGTAGGCTTCAACGGATGGCATGGCAGCAAGTGTAAGATTGGTGAGTTCGTGTTGGAGAGACGCAGCACGGGTTCCCTTATTGTTCATGAATAATTGTTTGACTCGTTCCCAGGCTTGACGTGCAGTAGATTCATCGACAAGAACTCGGGCTAGGAAGTCGTCGGATAGAGTCCCATAGATCCATTGTAATACAATAGAATCGATCTTGTCCCAAGCGGTGTACTCGGGGGTGCCTTTAGCTGGTGGTGGCGTACCGTCAATGTGGTGAAGGATAGGGTAAACAGCTTCACCCAGGAGGGGTAAGAACACTTGACGCCATCAAGGGTTTTTGATACGTGTTTGGATGTTATTCACGGTGTAAACCGGATGCAAGGGTTGTGTTTTGGTATTAGGAGGGTTATTGTTTTGGTTGTCTCCCATGTCTGTGATTTACAGTGAGAGGATAACAGGGATGAACACTTGATCGTGATCAAGGTTTGGAGAATGATACCATGTGATTACGTATAATTCCCATGTGTCTTCATTCATCACATATCATCAATATATACACAAGATTCAATGAGAGAATCGTGGAGCTATTCTAGGAAATACCAATCAATCAAAACTACCTATCAATTTACAAAATATGATACACTAATTTAGGCAATAATATCTCGGTGGATATTATCGACTAACACAAATGATTCCATTTCTTTACGGGATGCATACAGTTGGGCTTCTTAAAAGCCCTGATTCTCTAATCCCATCATCGATGTATCTGATTCTTCGATTGATCTGAAAATTAGAAGATCAAGAGATTGATCTAGGGACTAGTTGAAGTGAGTTATACTCTCACATATTGATGAAGTGTGATTGCGATGCAAGGGTGTGGATTAGAGTTCGCCGGTAAATTATCGTCGGAGATCAAGTGGCAGCGATAGAGGTGGTTATTTCCGGTGGATTGGAGATAAGAAACAGGTGAATGCATGAAGAGGGTGGTTTTGTGTAGAGTTTTCATTTTGGCCCCCTTCTGTTTTGAGATGGTTACATTTTTGGAACCTTAAGTCTAACTTTTGACAAAACAAACCCTCATAGTTTTAATTAAGTGGGAAAATTAACGAAAGTTGGATTAAAGGTTGAGATTTGAATCAACCTAGTTAGTTAAAGGTTGTATGGAATACTTAAGAAAGTTAAATATTGAAATTTGTGATCATGTATAAACATAAAGGTTGAAATTAGAGGTGATCAAGTTTGATTATACACCAACCAATAGTTTATATTTTGTTTGTTTTAGATTTTGGGTAATTAATTTAAATCTGTTTTCTATTAAAAACTTAAATGAGCTGTCTGTTATTAAAAAATTTAATTGCGTATGGTCGTACCTTCTATTGACTCTGGTATCTGGTTACTACTGGTTGGTCATTCTCTTTGATTGGTTCAAACTTCAAACGTTTAATCCGGTGGGTCAATGGTCGTTCATGCAACAAATGTATGGCTTATATTATCGATGTTTTTTCTAGTCCTTTTTGTCTTTTTTTTCTTTTATCGTTTGATCTTGTTTGCACTGGTCCATCATTTACGGTTGATTCATGGCTAGGACAATCTTTCACTACCGTCCATTTTTGACTTTTTCTAATTCCCTAATATTTGAGTAGTGTTGATGAGTGATGCCCATTTTTGACTTGTTTATAATAGTTTAATATTTTGAGTATTATTGATGATCGATGACTAGTGAATAATGTAAAAGAATAACATACAAATTAATTTTATTTCATATATGTGTGCATATCAAAAAACCTCAAAATCTAGGTGGGGTTACGAACCAACTCATATTTCTATTTTTCAGTCACTATGCTTCTTATTAGAGCATTCATATCCCATTCTTCATTTTTCTATCGCTATAATTTCACCAAATATCACTATTTTTTAAATTTATATATGTATTTTGTTTAACCCCTCACATCTCATTCTCTATCTCAATCTCTATTCTACTTATACACATATTTTATTATTTATTTTTCCCTCCTATACACTCACAAATTAATTATAGAGATTCTCTAAACTTAGAGATTCTCTATTTATAAATCTAAATTTTAGAAAGGGAGATCTGAATAGAGAATGAGATGTAACCACACTTTTTACACAAAATCTATAAACGTATGACGATATAGTAAAATCTATATATATTGTACTATTATTACAATTGTGTAAAATTCCAAACGTATGCAATTTTACAAATGCACATAAAAGATGAATATGTTATATAAGTGTAATAATAAAAAAAAAAAAAAAAATTGGATTGGTGCTGATAGGTATTGTGGGTTAAAGTACTTATAGTGGTTATTTTCAATTTCAGCCCCTATATAAAGGAGAGTTACTAAGAAAACATTCATTTACAACCATTAGCAGCCAATTTTTTTATTTTTAGTCTCTTTTACCATAAGGTTAGAATTATAATAATACAAAAAATGAAAAAATTAACTTGTGTTATTACATATGTGTAATATTTGGCATATCGTATCACCAATATTGTCCATTTTGTTAGCTCACAGCTTAAGGATTTGCTTTTGGTTACTAATGTGAAAACTTCCCAGGGTAGTCACTCATCCTTGATTGTTGTCACCTGAGCATGCTTAACTATGCAGTTTTCTTCTCATCCACTACTGTTAAGCCCTAAAACGCATTAGTGATATTAGATGCTTGACGCTCCTTATGAACTTCTCATGTGCCACGACGATGTGGGATTTGCCCAGGGCGTTACAATCACCCCCCACCCTTTTGGGACTCATCGTCCTCGATGAGGTTTGCCCCACCATCCTCTCCCGGATGTGGGATTTGCCTAAGGTGTCCCTCCGACACCCCCCGGGGACTCTTCATCTTCTTCCATGATGTTTGCCCCACCATCCCAAACGGCACAGGAGTGACTCTGATACCATTTGTAACATCCGGCATCTCGTATCACCAATATTGTCCGCTTTGCTAGCTCACATATTTGCTTCTGGTTGCTCATGTAAAACCCTAAATTATTAACATATAATTATTAAACAATTAACAATATAATGATATAAATAAATATCTTTATTATTAAACAAACTTGAAGCCCTTATAAATAAATATCTTTATTATTAACATATAATGATATAACCATTTTGAAACCCTAAATTTCATTTCCATACTTTTATCATCGCCGCTCCATCCTTCGCCGCTCATCTTTCATCTTTCAGATTCTGTAGAAGCTTACTATTTTAACTGACATGGAAGGTACTTATAATTTATATGTTATTTTATATTTTCTAGTTTTTATTTATGTGTTAAAACTTAGAAGTTGTTTATGCTTAACAGGTTGTTGATGTTTCTCATGTGGGTTGATTTGGATGATGCTAACTTGCTACGGGTTGATTTGGACGCAAATGAAGTCTAAACTTATTTTGTGATTTTTGAATATCAAACATATTTATGGTTTTGTTAAATGTTATGACTTTTTTTGTATCCCTTTCATAAACGTGTTTTGATAGATGTATGTTGAATTTAAAATTTGTAGCAATATTAAATTTCCTTTTTTAAACAGAGCCAAAACGAACAGAGAAACCAAGCCGATTTAGAGCTCACATATCAGGCTCGGCTTGTAATAGAGCCGAGTTAGAGCCAGCTCGGTTTATAATAGATCCGAGTTAGAGCCAGGGCAAGCTCGGCTCATTCGGCTCGTGAAACAGCCCTAGTTTCCATCAATAATACTGGAAAATATACGATTGAAACTGTGGAGTACCAAGCTTTCTACGTGAGCCTTCACAAAAGAAACGCTACATTTATTACATCCTAGTTCTCATGCATAAATTCATTTATGAGCAAAATCATAAAAAATGTATTTATAAATATCAGATTTATTAAATGCTACAACTTTATTTCATTTTTTTTTTTATGTTTTACCCATTCACCAATGGATAATATTTTCAAACCACTAAAGATATATCAAATTACATTAATCGTTTTTGTAATTATAAGATTTATCAATCAGAACTTCATAAAGTGTTATTTTCAAGCAATCAGATAGGAAGTAATAACTTAAACTGCTTGTTTCTCATAGGATCTTGTAAAATTACTATTTGTGAAAAAAATTCAAATTATTTTCTGATGAAAACCAATTTAAAACATTCAGAATACTAAATATGCAAATCAACAACAGAATTTTTAATTTGCAGTTATCTAAGCATATATTAAATTAGTTACTTATTTGCAATTATCATAGTAAGAATGTATCTATGTGAAACATCAAACTTTGAATCTTAGAGATAACACGAATCAGATTTCTTGAAGGAATGGTGCATTTAGAAAAGATGTCAATATTGTACATTCTAATAGTTTAATTAAATAGTTATGCAACATGGGTAACATTCAAAAACCCATCTCTGTTCAAAAACTTGCAGTTTTAAGGCATGAAATCTAATTTGATAACTTCATATTTTAATAGTTTGTATATATATTGTAAAGAAAGCATGTATGATGATAACAAATTGTTCACTTAAAAAAAAGAGTCAAGGGAGTAATACCCTTATCCTACCTTCCTTGAATGGGGAAAAAAGCGTATTCAAACGTAGACACCCATTCTATCATATGCCTTTATATTTATAGAGGAAGGATCAAATAAGAAGAACATATTATCTAAAAACAATATGAATAAATCTTAGCCATTCATTTGCTTAAGATAAAAAACAAAGGAGAGATATTCATGTAAAAACTCATTTGTTGACTTTTTTGAACTTTTACCTCATTTTCATTAAACATTAATAACATTTTCATACGACATTATTTCTTATAAAAATTGCACCATAAAAACAAGCATTTTTTCCTCTTTAATTTGAGTATCATTGTGATATATTTTTTTTAAATTTAAAAAAAATTAGTACGGTGATATAGTACAAAAGAATCTAGTACAAAAAACTATATATACATGTACTGTATTTTCAAAACAACTAGATTTATATATACTGTATTATCAAAAAACAAGATATACATGTATTTAGAGGAAGGATCAAATAAAAGAAGATCTTCACTAAAAACAATAGAAACAAATCCTAGTCATCCATTTGCTTAGAGTAAAAAACAAGAGACATTTATGTAAAAAACTTGTTTGTTAGACTTTTTTTAACTTTACCCCAACTTTCTTTAAACATTAATAACTTTTTCATACGATATTATTTTTTTATAAAATTTTCACCATAAAAACAAGCGTTTTTTCCTCTTTAATTTGAGTACCATTGTGATATACATTTTTCAAACTTAAAAAAATATAGTACGGTGATATAATACAAAAGAATCTAGTACAAAATATGTAGTATAAAAAACTATATATACATGTATTGTAGTTGCAAAACAACTAGATTTACATGTACTGTATTATCAAAAAAACAAGATATACATGTATTGTATTCTCAAAACAACTAGATCTACACATATATTATATTTTCAAAACAATAGATATACATGTACTGTATTCTCAAAACAATTAAATGTAAAACAATAGATATACATGTACTGTATTCTCAAAACAATTAACTGTAAATGTACTGTATTTTCAAAACAACTAGATATACATGTACTGTATTCTCAAAACAACTAAATATACATGTACTGTATTCTCAAAATAACTAGATATACATGTATTGTATTATATATTTTTTCCTTTGCCGTCTTAAAAAAAAAACAAAACAAACTAGATTTTTTGTACTAGATTAGTTTGTACTATATTCTTTTGTACTAGATTTTTTTTTAGTTTATAAAGAGAAAAAAAATGTTCGTTTTTATGGTACAATTTTTATAAAAAAATAATATCGTATGAAAAAGTTATGATTGTTTAAAAGAAGTTGGGGAAAATTTAAAAAGTTAAATAAGTGGGTTTCCACCATTACCATTTTCCTTCTTTTTTCAATTACATTTAAATTCTCTTGAATCTTAACCATTGATTAATCAAATGAAAGGCCGGGATTTGTTCCTATTGTTTTTAGGCAAAATAGTGTTTTTAGCGGATCCAACCTCCATGTATTTATTCTCAAAATAACTAGATCTACACATGTATTGTATTTTCAAAACTATATATACATGTACTGTATTTTCAAAACAACTTGATTTATATGTACTGTATTATCAAAAAACAAGATATACAAGTACTGTATTATCAAAAAACAAGATATACATGTACTGTATTCCCAAAACAACTAGATATACATGTATTGTTATATATTTTTTCCTTTGCCGTCTTAAAAAAAACTAAAATTTTGTACTAGATTACTTTGTAATATATTCTTTTGTACTAGATTTTTTTTAAGTTTAAAAAAGTATATCACTATGGTACTCAAACTAAAAAGAAAAAAAACGTTCATTTTTATGGTGCAATTTTTATAAAAAAATAATGTCGTATGAAAAAGTTATGAATATTTAAAGGAAGATGGGGGAAAATTTAAAAAGTCAGACAAGTGGGTTTTCATCATTACCATTTTCCTTCTTTGTTTACTTACATTTGAATTCCCTAAATGTGATATCCCGAAACTTTTGGTAAAACTTTTATCAACTCTTATTATCGTATGATGCATTTAACTTTTATTACTATAGGAACTAT
>WOUH02061702.1:0-10605 GCA_009936405.2 Stevia rebaudiana
GGATTTAACTTTTTGAAAACTCCAATAAAAATAGATAATAAAGCAGCAATTTTCATAACTAAAAATCCAGTACAACATTAAAAAACAAAGCATATAGAAATAAGATATCATTTCCTTAGAGATAACTCAGAAAAGGGATTGATTGAATTAAAATAGATAAATGCAGAATTTCAACTTGCAGACTTGTTTACCAAAGCATTAAACCCAAAAAGATTTGAATTCCTGGTAAAAAGTCTAGGTATGATGAAATATGAAATTGATTAAAATTTTGTTGAGTCACAGTGTTAAAACATATTAAGAAAAAGCCAAAAACAGTATAAATCATGAAAAATACAAAAAACAATAGAAAATTAAGTAAAAAAAAAACAAAAACATGTGTATTTCAGTAATGTAAATATTCTTTGTTTATCTGATTTTGACCTCTTGAAAAATGATAGGAATCTATGATGGAAAATGATATATCAAGATGAAAAGACACAAAGGAAAAATGTTGAAATCCTCAAAGCCTTGGTAGGCTCAGCTGAAAATTGGTCAATTCTGGAAAATGGGAAACAAAATTAAAATGAAAAATATGTAAGGTATTTTGTCTATCTCATAATAAGGTATTAAATCTATTTAATCTAGAATATAAGAGGCTACATTATCAGCTGCACTCCAACCAAATAAGTGTATTTATACACAGCAGTCCGAATAATGATATGTCTCAAAAGAACAAAAACATTTGAAAAATAGTTCTGATTTGACAGCACACATCAACTAAATAAGTGTTCAAAGAACACATGCTTTGTCAATGATGAAAAGAAAAGGAAAGTCAAAATTATTAATACTTACTTATAAATTGGTAATCAAGTGGAGATTTTTTATAAATCCTTAATATATTCTACAATACAACTTCAAATAGTGCCTTTTTATGTTTGTGATAATTACTAAGTTACATCTAAATGGTACCTAATTGAACAATCTCTCATAATCTGGTTTATGAACAAATCAGCAGAGTTTAAGTGGATAAACAATACACCTGTTTGACTTTTCAATATATTCCAAAAGCTTCTCATGATATGGAAAATTCCAAAATTAGATATGATTTTAAGAGTCAAATTTATGTCAGATTTGAGTATGTAAATACTAGTAAAGTTTATTTAGTTTTATTTTTAACATACCATTTATTACTGTGATTCATCAAAGCTTAAATCAAACAAAAAACAACAGAAAATAAACAATAGAAAACAACAAAAACATTTTTTTCTAAACATTCTTGTTTAATATAAATTGGATTTTGAAAATTTGCTAATTCAAAAGTGTGGAGTTTCAAAAGGTAAAATACAAAACAGTCGAAACAGTTGATAAAATACTTCATTTCATTAGTTATTTCAAATAATTCTGCTATGCTGACATGAAATGTAGTAATGCTGAAAAGGAAGTTTGCAATGCTGACACAAAGTCATCTCTGCTGACAAAGAAATTCTCAGGCTTGCTTTACAAGTAATCAGCACTACTGACAGGTAAATCAGTAATGCTGATGAGATATCTCCTGTCCTCAAAGTTCTCTGCTAAAAGGTAAATCATCAACATCCACTGCTGAAAGGTACATCAATTTCCATTGCTGAAAGGTAAGTTATCTTGTCTGCTGATAGCAAGTAAATCATCAAATCTCACTGCTGAGAGGTAATTCATTTAATGTTAACTTTACTTATCTGCTGACAAGTAAATCCTAGTGCTGACTCCTTAGCATTGATTAAGTATCATATCCATCGAACAAATTGATCAAGTAAATCCCAGTGCTGATGCACAATTGATCAAGTAGTATGTTGCCTAAACAATTAATCAATGCTGACACTCAAAATTCAAAATTCTCAAATATTGGTTAAGTAAACTTTGATTCCGGAACAAATGATCACTGTTGATGATCATGAGTCAAAATTTCCAAACAAATTAACCAAGTCACCACTGCTGATGCTGAAAAGCATAAGTAAGTCTGTGATGCTGATGCCTTAAAACTTCAATGCTGACATTGTATTTACTCACTGCTGATGAGTAAATTTTCAACACTTAGCAAAATTTTGAGTGAAAGCATCTGTTAAAGGGGAGCATGTGGGATTTAAATGAAATCACGTGCCGAGACAGATATTTTTAATTGTCGGAGAGATATTTTCATTAAATGTTACACTTTTGATCCCCGTACTCAACAAAGAAACCTATAAAAGGGATTTAAGATCATTATCCACACTTATCATCTTCAAACAATCACTTTTACGATAAACTCTCGTTCGAACCCTAGATCGAAAGAAATCGTCACCCAATAACCTTAAATCGCCAGAATTTCTTCTTCTTTAAGCATCGAAACCTGTTAATCTCTGATCTTAAAGGTTAATAATAAGTTTAATCAACCTAATCTTGCTTTACTACATAATATGTGCTAACCCTAACTGAAAATCGTTCCGACAAAGTAATTTTAGAGAACCCGATTCGATAAATCAACTAGAAACCTGAAAAACAACTTAAATCAGTTAACTTTAAGAACATTTTGACTAATTTTTTACTATTAAAAGTCAAACTTTCATCTTATTTAAATTGAAATTTTGTTTTGTGCAGAAATGGCGCTTCTTCCGCAGTCAAGAGAACGTAACATTTGTGCCTTTTTGAATGAAGCACCCCCAAGAGCCCATGGCTTCAGGGAAATGTTTCATTTCATTAATAGAACCAACCTAGTACATGCTTTGACTGCAAGACCAATCTTGTATAGACAGATGCTGAATGAATTCTGGGTTTCTGCAGCAGAGACAGTTCAAAATGAACAACAAACCATTACTGCAACTGTTGGTGGTCAACAAGTGATAGTGACTGAGCAGGTTATCAGAGAGGTGTTACAGTTTTGTAATGACAAAGATGGTGTGATAGAACTTCCAGAAGACGAAATTTTGGGCTTCTATGAAAATTTTATTGGGTATAACGGTGGAATGCCTAGAAGGCAAATCTTGAAAGGTAGAATGGGCCCAAAATGGAAGTTATTGGCACACATTTTACAACATTGCATATCAAAGAGAAGATCTAGATGGTTTGAATTGCCTTTGGGGACAACTACCATGATGATGTGTGTTTTGCTATCTGCCCCATTCAATTTCTGTCGAACAATTTTTAATGGGATGATTGCCAACATCACTGCAGGCAATTCAAAATTTCTAATTTACACCAGATTCTTACATATAATTATCAACCATCAACTTCCAAGTATTCAACCATTTGGTGAAGTAATTCATAATCTAATTCATCAGGATCATCTAGTATTTTCTTTGATGAACAAGGGAAACTTTGATGGGGAAGATGCCGCATTCCCACAAATGTTTTTTGAACCACAAGATTCCTTGTTAGCACAACAAGGTGTAAATGTTGGGGATGATGAACAAATGATAACAATGACGATGATGAAAATGAAGATGACAGTGATGGTGGAAATGATAGTGGAAATGGTGATGGTGGAAAGGACAGTGAAGGAGAAAATGGTGATGATGATAAATATAGTCCTGACTCTAATATGGATATGTCTAGTGGCAGCAACATAAGTGGAGAAGAAAGTGCAAATGATTCTAGTCCATCTTCATCAAATCACAATAACTCTGATGTTGATGTGTTCAGTGGTTATTATAGTGGAGGAGATGATGGTGATCAACTTATTAATCAAGTCAATTCACCACCACATCATGCAAGGAAATCTTGATCTTGCTCCCATTCTTTCTCCAATTCAATCAGCAACAGAAATTCTGTCAAATTCTACTGCTCCTGTAGATTTTGAAAACCAGAATTTAAATGATGATGCAATGTCCCAATTACAAGTGACAGAAGAATTAATTCTTTCAGAAATAGAAGAGTTAAATCTGTCTGTAACACAGGAAGTCAATATTTCTCATACAGAGGAATTGATTTTATCTTCTCAGCAACAACAACAACAATCAGCATCACATAATTCACAGCAACATCAACAACAACAACCTCAACAAAATCTCTCCTCTGCAGGTAAAATGGTTCTCACATTGCTAAGCTTCATGGCCTCTCAAATTGAAGTCAAAGATGAACATATTGATCAGCTAATTGCTGAAGCAGCTGAAGCTGATGAAATGCATCAAAATGAAAATCAAAACATTCAATCAACTTTAGAAGAACAAATTCTGGAAATTACTAGATTGATGAATGAGTTGGCACAAAAGGATTATCATCTTGCCATTCAATCTGAGTATATTTAGACTCAAAACACCCATGTGGCTGGGCTCACTGAACAGGTGCATGAACTTAAAGCTGTTGCATCTCATGTTGAGAGATGCAATGAATTTGTGGCAAAATTCACAAATAATCTCAATGATCAAGCAGATGAAATTGAGAGATTGAAAGCTCCATTAGCTGACTGTTAAAGAAGATTAAGAATAATGATTGATGACAGAGAATCTCATGCTAAAAGAGTTCCTAAGCTAAAAGAGCAAGTTGTAGTAGAAAAAAGGGAGATGAAAAATGCCCAAAGTGCTCAAGATAAACAAGGAGATCACATTAAGCAACTTCAAGCTGAGATTAAACTTCTGAAAGCTCAATTGGCAGCAGGGGGTAATCAAAACAACAATGCTCAAAAGGAGATAATTGTTGAATTAAAAGATGGAATCATCTCCAAAGAAAATGAAATTGCTTCCTTGAAACAAACTATCCAATCTACAACTGACAAATTAACTTCTCTCGATGAAAGTTTGAAAAAGGAGAGAATGGATAGAGAAAAGGAGCTTGAGAAAGCTACTCTTGAAGCAAAATCAGCAAATAGTAAATTAAAATCTCTTCAGGAAAATTTTGACAAACTGAAATAGGAAGATGATAGCAAGGCTAAAACATTACAAAATGCTGCAAATGAAGTAAAACGTTTAAATGCTATCATCTCCAACTCAAAGAAAAGTGAGAATTCCATTGAATCCTTGGAAGAAACCATCAAAGATCAAGAAAAAGAAGCTGAAGAAAGAGAAGGAGAAATTACAAATCTAGAAGAACGAATTGAGAAATATGAAGCTGAGATTACAGATTTGAAAGAACAATTAGATAAAGTTATGAAAATCAGAACTGGTAAGATTGATGAAAATAATAGTGATGATGATGATAGCAGCTCAAATGTAGATGATGCTCCCTCCAAGGGGGATAAAAGGAAGGTTGAGTTTGACATTCCTGACAAAACGACAAAGAAATTCAAACCTTCCTCACCTGAAAAAGAAAAATCCCCAGAGAAGCAAAAATCTCCATCTCATTAAAAAGGAACAACAACAGAAACAACCATTGTAACTCAAGCAACTGAAATGCCTGCCTTCACCACAGGTCGTGAACTAAACCCAAATTACAGATCTCTCGTTCTTGAAAGGTATAAGTTCAATGATCTACTTGTCAGAGCAAATGAAGATATCTTAAGTATGGAGATTCTTACTTTTGAAGATCTTATAAGAGGCATACATGGATCTGACATTGACAGAAATTTTATTAAACAACAGCTAGAGGCCTTGTGAAAAAGACAAGAAAAGACAAAAGGTAAAAAGGCTATGCCTAATTCCTCAAAGTCTAAATCAGCCTTTGAGAAAAAGCAGGTAAAAGTTGTAGGTGCACTACTAGGAGACTTGACAGATGCTGAACTGGCTTTAAATGAGCAAATTGTACCAGAAACTCATAAGTCAAGCATTGCACAAGCTCAAACTTCTACAATTTCCACTAGTCCACAAATTGAGGAACCAGGTCTACAAACTGAGGAGCCACAAATTATTTTTGATGCTGAGTTTGCAAACCAATTCACTGCTAATGCTGTGGCTGATAAACACATGCCACTGGTTTTGCAACTTGTTGAATATGGTGGTCTTGACTTTGAAACAGTTGATAAGATGTCATTTGAACAACTGTCATTTGAAGTAAACAAGATTAATATCCTTCTGGATCCTAAAACAGAAACAGATCTAGAGAAGGACAGAAGAGAAGAAAAAGAGAAAAAGAGAAAAGAACAAGAACTTGCTGATGCAGAACTGCCAAAGGAACTGATACAACCTGATCCAAACACCATGAACGATCAAGCTTTAAGAGACTTTTTACATGGTAGAGGTGTTCCATCAAGAAGTTACTCAAAAATGAAACTACAAACCTTGGTCAATAGAGTTCTTGATTTCCTGGCTGCTGATGAGAAAGCAGGAAAAGAAATTTCTCTGGATATTTCTAAGAAACCAGTAATCAGCAAGATAGCCTCCACCAGTCCAAGTTTCACAAAACCCAAATCATTTATTCCACAATCTTTGTCAGCATCTCAAACACAATCATCCTTCACAAAGCAATCTGCTCCCAGACAAGCTTCTCAATCTTCTCAATACATGCAAAACACAGGAATGACTTTCAAATAAACCCTATCTGGTCAAGATGTGAATCTTATATCTCAAAGAGCAAAAATAATGGGTTGGAAGTATGACTTCAGTTGGAATGCATACTTAGTAAAAAGAGACACGGGGGCAGTTCAATACTTTGTAGTGTATTTTGAAATTTTTAACCTATCTAATAATGAACTGATTGAATTATCTAAGATGTGGTTAGTAAACATAAGTAAACATGATGGAAGACTGGATAGAGATTCCATCCTAAAAGAAATAAAAAAAATTGAAAGAAAATTGGATGAGAAAAATTACAAGCTTAAACCCCCAGAAGTTAAAAGAAAGAAAATAATTGGAAACATGAAAGACTATCCAATTACTGGGTAGTTTTATGATGAAAATTCATGGGAGTTGGTAATTCTAAGAAGACACTCAATCTTTAATGCAATGGATATTAGATTATATGCTTATGCAGAGGCAAGATTGCTTGAAAATTCATACATGACATATCTTGGCAATCTTATTATTGATAAACCATAATCCAGATTTGGAATGATCAATCTGACTCAATTTTTGGGATTTATCAGAAGGCTAAGAAAGGATTTGGAAGATCTGTTTGTAGAAGAGGGACTGAAAAAGAATGAGAAGAAAGTCGAGTCATTGAGAAAGATTCAAAGATTATCTATAAACAATGACGGAAACTTAGTGGTTGAGTGTGCTGATAGGAGCTATCTGTTTTCAAACAAAGAAGATTTCTCGAAACTAGACTTCAAATCTTTGTCTCAACTGATCAAAATGCCAATATTTTATATGAGAGAAGATTTGAGGGCTCCTATGAGTCAATTTGCTGGGATTATTCATCACTTGGTATTATCATTCTCCAAAGATCAAGTCAAAGAGGAGGATGCGTGAATAGATTGGATGCTGATGATTGTGGATAGAGGAAATGATAAGGTGTTGTGTATATATGCTGTTTTCAAAGGCTACAAGAGGTAACTGGGGATCGTAGCTGTTAGTTGTAGGAAACATCATCTCAGGGGGAGATTGTTAGGTTTCCTTTATGAGATGGTAACTTGCCCACAATTAATAGGTTCTACTGCAAGCATCATATTCATTAAGTCTATTTAATGTTGGCAAAGTTCTAACCTTTGTCTTTTATTTTTGTTAATTACTTCATACAGATTCTTGATTGCTGACAATTTGTTTAAAGATCAAATCCATAATATATGTGGATGTATTGACAAGCTCAATATAGATGACACATAATGGTCCAAACTTCTAAACCTTAATCAGTTTAAATTATAAGACAATAAATTAATATATACATGTGTCTTATGTTTAAGTGTTTAGTTTGCAGGATTTGCGAAGTAGATAGCACTGCTAATGACCAAAATGGTGATGCTAGCATTACAAGTGGTGTCTGCTGATATACAATGGTGCTGCTGATGAGGAAGCATGGATTCTCAAAGATCAAAGTATACTTGGATGCTGACAAGTATAACTCTCCAATGCTGATGTTGATATGGTGATTGCTGACGCCCAACTTACCAGAATATATCCTAAGTGTCAAAATGCATTCTGTGCTGCTGACAGCCAAAGTGGTGACTACTGATAACTAAATCCTTCTAAGTTAGAAAAATGCAGTTGGTACTGTTGACAGCCAATTTGGTGACTGCTGACGACCAAATTATTGCTGCTGATAAAGTTTCAAGACTTAGATAGATTTCCTTTTGTTTTTTTACATGTAATGACATCAGTTATGATGTGTATAACTGATGTGACGTTTGTATTGTTATTTAGGTTAGCGCTAAACCGTTAGGGCAGTTAGTTAGATCTGAAATATGTCTATAAATAGACCTGTGATAGAATGTGTTTGTACGCCTCTGATACGCTTTTACACAATTTCACTCACTTTCACACAGTACTTAATTTCAGATCTAACAATTAATATAACTGCCTTTATTATTCAAATCATCTGTTCTTTATTGTGTTCTTATTAATTATGACTTGAATATTAAATCTGTTGGTTTTTGTTATTTAGATCTTATCCAAAACTTGAATTGATTGCTTGTTTCCGCCCGGTAATCAATTGAAATCATGACTTATTGTTGAATAGATCAGATCCAGATCTTGATCCTGACAGGTATTATCTACTTATATAATGGTAATCAAGTGGTGATCAAATATAAATCCTTAAAATATTCTACAATTTAACTTCAAACTGTGCCTTTTATGTTTGTGATAATTGCTAAGTTACATCTAAATGGTACCTAAATTGATCAAATTCTCATTAACCAGCTTTTGAAAAGATCAATTGAGTTTAAATGGATAAACAATACCACTGTTTGAATTTCCAAAAATAAATCTTAAAATCATTTTAAAATTAACTATAAATATTCCATTAAAGATATGATTTTGAGAATCAAATTATTCATCAGATATTAAACTGTAAATATTAGTAAAATTAAACTTCATAACTTATTTTATGGTTCTATGTTACCACTGTGACTTCTCAAAATCTACTTCATATCAAAAACAACAAAAAAAGTAATGAAAAAGGTCAAAAAGAATTTAATATTTTCTTTATACCATTTTTGTTTAAAATAAATTGGATTTGGAAAATTAGCAAATAAAAAAGAATGGAGTTTATAAGTAATTTTCAAAACAGCTAAAAAGTTGACAATTTTTCAAATCATCATTAACATTTCCAAGAAATTTGCAGTGCTGAAATTTTATTCAACAATGCTGATAAGGAAATCTGTAATGCTGACAATGAAATCATCTCTGCGGATAGCAAGAAATTCTCAAGATTTCGCAAAGTAATCTGTATTGCTGATAGATAAGTCAGTAATACTGATGAGTTAAATATGTCATGCTGACAGCAAATATCATTCATCACATAGTCACTACTACTGACAAGTAAGTCAAAGTTATCTGCTGAAAACAGGTAAGTTTTCATCACCTAGTAATTTCGACTGCTGACAAATAAATATTGGTGCTGATCCCTTAGCATTGATTAAGTAATATTACTACCAAACAAATTGATCAAGTGCTGATGCACAATATTGGTCAAGTAGTATGTTACCTGAACTATTGATCAATGCTGATTCTCAAAGAAATGGTTTTCAAATTTTTTTTGGTTAAGTAATTATGATTCCTGAACAAATGATCACTACTAATGATCATGAATCAAAATTGCCTGAAAAGTTAACCAAGTCACCACTGATGATGCCTAAAAAAAATTATTTAAACTTGTGAAAGTCTGTGGTGCTGACAGCTTGAATCATGAATGCTGACATTGAAATTCAATTCTGCTGATGAACAAAAATTTCGACACTTAGCAAATTTTGAGTAAAATCATCTGTTTAGTGGGAACACGTGAGTCTTTAATGGAAACACGTCTCAGTCTAATATTATCATTAAATGTTTCACTTTTGATCGTCGTACATAATTTGAAAAACTATAAAAGGATTTTAAAATCACTATTATCACTTATCACCTTCAAAATCGTTCTTATGCGAAATCCTCTCATCAGAACCCTAAATCCTCAGAAATCGTCGCTCTATATCTTCAAATCTTCAAATTTTCTTCATCTTTAAGTTACAAAACATGTTAATCTTCTGAACTTAAAGGTTAAACACAAGTTAATCATCGTAATTTCATTTAAAATCATCACCTGAACTGATTATCGTAATGATAGTACCTAAAAGAAATTTTAGAGAACCCGATATGATGAAATCAACTAGAAAACATGTAATTAACTTAAATTAGTTGATTTTAGGGTAAGATTAACTAACATTTGACTATTTCAAGTTAAAATTCAAACTTGACCTAATTTGTTTAACTGTTTTATGCAGATAAGGCTCTTCACCCTTACTCACGGGAACATAATGTCTGCACTTTATCAACAGAACACTGCCAAACCAGTGTTATACAAACAGATGATAAACGATTTTTGGACCTCTGCAGTAGAAACAGTTCATGATGATCAACAGAAAATAACTGCAACTGTAGAAGGTCATCAACTGATTATTTCTGAACAAGTCATGCCAAGAAGGCAAGAAGGCAAATTCTTAAAGGCAAAATGGGGCCAAAATGGAAATACTTAGCACACACTCTTCAACACTGTATATCAAAGAGGAGATCAAGATGGTTTGAATTACCTCTGGGATTTGTTGGGTTTTAACAAGTTTATCAAAGTCATTTTAACCATTTAAAATGTATAAACGCAGCGGATAATTAAGAG
>WOUH02061733.1:0-10604 GCA_009936405.2 Stevia rebaudiana
CATCACTGAATTACACTAAGTCCTAGATACCTATGGTGCATTCTATCAAGTCAAAGACTTCCTATAGTACATTCATAAGCATCTGACTCTGATTCTCTGTCTTAGAGTTAGGAGAGAAAAAGAAAGAATGGATCATAGATTTATTTTATTATACAAGGCTTTAATATACATCGGAGGTTTTGGACTCTAGAGGGTCTCTTTTAACATACTTTTGTATGATTGTGCTCATTGGCATCTTTTGTGTGTTAGATCCAGATTTTGTAACGAATACTCATGTTTTCCAGACTTCTCAGGTCTCCGCGTAAGCAGAACAAAGAGATGGCATTCATAAGCATCGCTTGATATTTATACAGACGTAAAGTACTTTCTAAGAAAGCACTTGATGTTTGACATACACTCAGAGTCTGGTGCATAATAAACGCATATTAGGATTTCTAAGATTGTACACTCTTCTAAGTAGTGATGTTTTCATATAATGACACACACTTCATTTATGTTAAGCACAATATGAATCAGTTCATTCAGTGAAGTGAGCCTACTAGCACATCATTTACAAGTGTGTTTTATTCAGAAATAGCACCTTGTGATTTTTGAACTGACCTTTTAGTCACGAAAGTCTATATCATTTCCCGGTTTTTAAAGCCTTAATTTCATTGATTATTTCTCCCCCTAAATTTATTCATGGTATGAAAAAATTATTAAAAGAAATTTGAACATATTTTAAAATTTTAAGACCTTTTCGGGTAGTCATTTTAGTTCTCAAAAGTGTGCATTTGAGTTGCAGAATTATTATCACAAAAATATAAATTGTATTGAAATTCAAACCGTGGTCCAGCAATTTACGTTGCATTTAAATAACCTTGGAACAGCAAGCGGATGCTGCTACATAATATTTCCTCTACTTCTTGCAAACACAACGTCTCCCCCATCATGATGCTCCAAGTGTTGTAGCTGGGAGACATTCCCTGTCATGTGCCTGGAACAACCACTATCCACATACCAAAGTTTGAGGACATTCCTCCATAGCCGTTCCTGCACATACAATGGAATCAGTTAGATTTTGTTATGAGGTCTTAAAACATATTTAGCAGATGATGATTTTGTGTTTGGTTTCTTTTTAACATTTTACTTTAAGTTCCAAAACTTGTTGCTAGACAAATTTGTGTTATCAAAGTTTGGTATTTGTTTTTGCAAGAGCACTTAGGTGTGGACTTTGGTTTTCTCCAATCGCCATCAGAGGACTTCAGTTTGGAATGAAATGTCTTTCTAAATTTTAAGTTTTGTTCATTCCAATTCGAAGCCTTCTGTTTTTGTTGTTTAAATGGAATGTAAGCATTGTTCTTGCAGTTTCGTGCAATGTGACCCAGGATTCCACAGTGAAAACACAATTGACGTTTCATTGGTGCAGTGTGTCTTTCACTGTGGTGCTTTTCAACACTTTTTTGTGTTTAGCTTTCTACTTGCATGAATTGGCTTTTGTGTCTTTTGGTAGGAGTGATGTTCCAACTTTGGGTCTAGGTGGAACATATTTAGTTTTTTCAGTCTCTTTAGAAACATCACCTGAATATGTTTCAACCTTAGAGTTAATCGCAGAGCTAGAATTAGAACTACAAGCAGACACTGAATCATTCATATTATTAATAAGATCCCAGTCAGAAAGATTAGGATCCCAACAATTAATCTCAGCATTCTTCAAGCATGCGTCAGTTTTTAACCTAGAAGGAACAAAATGTACTGATTTTTGTAAAACAGAAAAATCCAAAGGTTTTGAAACATGATGATTAAGAGAAAACTGTTTTTGAGGCAAATTATTTTTAGATACTGTAGGTTCAGCAGACTCATCAACTTCTTCATTCCAATCCTCTATAATCACTCTATCTGCACATGAATCAGATTGATCAGTAGATGTTACATGGACTTCAGATTCAGTTGTGTTAACTGAATATGAAGTCGTGACCTTTTCAGTCTCTGGTTTACCGTATTTCATCGTTGTAGAATTCTTCAACTCTTGTTCTGTCGAGGGTGTATAAACCAGACTGCTGCTTAGAGGTGGAGGGTTATTTACAAAGACATTACCTCTTGCACCAACGACTGTTAAAGGTGTCTCTTGTTCACAAATATTACTTTGTTCTCCACCCTTAGCATTTACACAAACAGTTGGCTTAATATTGCCATTTCATTTGATTTTTGAGCATATTTTCTAGAACGGCAGAAGATACATCAAACATTTTAAAATCTAGTTCGGCATTTTCAAATTTATTCTTGTATCTTTCTGCCTCATATTGTGCTTTGTCAAGAATAGCTTTAGATGACTGTATCACACTTTTTGCATGCTTAATTCTCTACTTAAAAGTGTGATATCTATCTTTTGAGCTTCAACTTTCTCAAGTAAATGTTTGTTTTTCTTTTTTTCTTGATCTAGGCGTGACATGTCAATTAGCAGACTATTATTATGTGCTCTATAGTTACTTACCTTGTCAACACAAGCTTGAGTACATAAGAAAGAACCTGCATCAGCTTCAGCAGAAAAGTGTGCCATGAAAACATGTCCCACATGATTGTTACCAACCTCATCTTTCCTACTAACTAGAGCAGCCAAGAGAATACTAGAAGAATCCATTGAATCCTTATCCGAGAATTGAATCCTTTCTAGAATTGCACAGCTCTTTCTCGAACTTCAGATCACTTTCTTGAGTACTGTTGCACATCTCTGTTTCTCGACAATCTATGAAATCGAGAACAAGACTTAAGAACGCCAACTTGAGAACACTTTCTTGAGAACAAAACTTGAACCAAGTCCATAGCCAACTCGAATACTAAATCGATTTTTTTTTATGGAAATTCGAGAACACACAAAAAAAATTCGATTTTTTTTAACAAAAGCTCAAGAACCCAAAACTCGAGAACGCAAATCAAATCCGAAACTAGAGAACAAAAAAAACTAGAGAACGAAAAACTAGAGAACGAAAAATAGAGAACGAAAAACTAGAGAACAAAACTTGAGAACTAAAACTTGAGAACACCTATCAGATCCGAAAGATTTGAAAAGATTTGATCAAATCTTTCAAAATATTTTCCTGGTTCTCTCAAATATTTTAAAATATTATCTTGATCCTTTAACAGAATCTTTTTCCCTTATTCTTCTCAAATCAGATTAACCACATCCTTTTCGTCTTAATAACTCAAGATCCACAATGAACACCAAGAACAGAATTTTCCGAATTCTTCTTTTCTTTCAAAATCAATATCCCGATTGAGCCACAAACTGGTTCTATGGCTCTGATACCAATTGTTAGTCCCACTACGGGATCTATAACTGATATCGACTAAGAAACACAAATCAATATGCTGAATGTAATTGTTTGTGTGCAAGAACAACAATAAGAACACGAATCAGATGAAAAATATTGTTAATGTATTAATCAAGAGCACTCGGTTTCTAGAACCGACTGGTACTCGGAGATTACAAGAACTCGATGAAGCTTGAGAGAGAATAACCTAACTTTTGAACTTCTTACCTAACAAATGAACTAAACTAGCTTTATATACCACCTGTTACATATAGGTTTTTTGACCCAATGACCTAATACCAAGAACCTAAGACCAAACCCACTAACCAACATCGAGAACCATAAGCATAACTCGAGAACCACAGTACTGTATACCGAGAAACCACAAAACTCATTATATGTGACCCAACAATCTCCCCTAGTTTTGTGTTTCCGGTGCTTTATCACTTTGTTCAGCTTCTGGGTTTGTCGCCTTATCACCTCCAGGAAAGTTTGAATTAAACATCAAGGCAGACACGTTCTCCATTCCTCTGGCCCATGCACCGTATTTTTACCGCAGCTCTGACCGGCAAAATAAATTTCAGTGCATCTTCAAGATGATCCGCACCTGCTTTGAGATGTTGTTTCTCTAAAAGCTTCAAGTCCTTCTTACTCAAACACATAAGATCAACTTCAGGCATGTCAGGTAGAACCAACACCTTCTCTACCCTCTTTGAGCTCTTTTTCTTTAGTGCTCTAGTATCTTAATCTTGTTGGTGACCAGATGAGGATCCACCCATTGAACTTTTAGATTGAATGATTGCATCTATCGGTTCTATACTAATTTGTTCAGTGATAATTGGTTCCTCTGTAGCTATTGGTTCACTAACAAACGGATTCTCAGCAACAACTGGTTCAGACACGGTGCCTGATTCACGAATGTCAATGCCCGGTCCCGGATACCTACTCCATCTCTTTCTAGGCCTTAAATCGACTTCCACATCGACATGTGTTTCTTGTTCAGCAACTGAAGTTGCAGGAGGAGGATTTTCCACAATTTATTAAATAAACTTCAATAATGCAACAAGATTATCAGTAGTTAACAAGTTCTGCTGCTCAGCCTCATGTTCCTCAATTTCTTCCTCAATATCAAACTCATAATCTTCATTGCCTCCACCCTTTTTCTGACTTGGTGTATCAAGAATTTGAATATCGTGCTCTTCTTCAACTACAATTAACTGGGTAATCAGTCCCTCAAATACCTGCAAATACCTTGATAGACGATTACACTGTAAATGATGATGATAAAATGAGCAAGATGATTATAGCACACACACACAAAGAACACTCAATCACACACCGGAAACTTGAAGACCATTGCAAAAAATCGAGAATAGCGTTAAAACCCGATAACCCTCATTACCCGATAACCCTGAAGCCATTAAACCCACCTTTGTGATTTTTTGTTTAAATGACTGAAGACGCATTAGTGTGTTATCAAATCATTCTAAAGTCATTCAAAACTATTTTCAATGCTTATTCTTACAAAACGAGTTGAATGATTTCCGGTATGTTGTCCGTTTAAACTCAATCTTAAAACTTTTTCACCTTTTCCATTAATGCATATTTATCATGTTTTGGTATATTAAGCATGTCATCACTGAATTACACTAAGTTCTAGATACCTATGGTGCATTCTATAAAGTCAAAGACTTCCTATAGTAAATTCATAAGCATCTGACTTTGATTCTCTGTCTGAGAGTTAGGAGAGCGAAAGAAAGAATGGATCATAGATTTCTTTTATTTTACAAGGCTTAATATACATTGGAGGTTTTGGACTCTAGAGGGTCTCTTTTAACATACTTTTGTATGACTGTACTCATTGACATCTTTTATGTGTTAGATCCAGATTTCGTAATGAATACTCACGTTTGCCAGATTTCGTAACGAACACTCACGTTTGCCAGATTTCTCAGGTCTCCGCGTAAGCCGAACAAAAAGATGACATTCATAATCATCACTTCATATTTATACAGACTTAAAGTACTTTCAAAGAAAGCACTCGATGTTCGACATACTTTCAGAGTCTCGTGCATAATAAATGCATATTGGGATTTCTAATACACTCAAATAGATACTACACTCTTCTAAGTAGTGATGTTTTCATGTGATGACACACGTTTAATTTAAGTTAAGCACAATGTGAATCAGTTAATTCAGTCAAGTGAGCCTACCAGCTTATCATATTCAAGTGTGTTTTGTTCAGAAATAGCACCTTACGACTTTTAAACTGACCTTTTAATAACGAAAGTTTATATCATTTCCCTGTTGTTAAAGCCTTAATTTCTTTGATTATTTCTCCCCCTAAATTTATTCATGATATGAAAAAATTTATTAAAAGAAATTTGTAACCTTAAAAATTTAAGACTTTTTCGAGTAGCCATTTTAGTTCTCAAAAGTGTGCATTTGACTCGCAGCATTGTTATCACAAAAAAATTAAGTTGTATCGAAACTCAAACTGTAGTCCAGCAAGTGATGTTGCATTCAAAAACCTAGGAACAACAAGCGGATGCGGCTACAAAATATTTTCTCTACTTTAGCCTGCAAACACAACGTCTCCCCCTATCCTGATGCTCCAAGTGATGTAGCTGGGAGACGTCCCCTGTCATGTGCCTGGAACAACCACTATCCACATACCAAAGTTTGGGGATATTCCTCCATAGCCGTTCCTGCACATGCAAAGGAATCAGTTAGATTTTGGAACCTAGACTTTGATGATTCTGGGTTGTCCTACAAATATGTATTTCTTATGATGATATTTGAGAGATGGTTTAGCAGATGATGATGTAGTTTTTGTTTTTGATTTAAAATTTGACTTAAAGTTCCAAAACTTGCTGCTAAATGGATTTGTGTTATTAAAGTTTGGTCTTTTGTTTTTGCAAGAGCATTTAGGCGTGGACTTTGGTTTTCTCCAATCACCATCAGAAGGCTTTGGTTTGGAACAAAAGGTTTTCATTGACTTTGACTTTTGTTTGTTCCGGTACAAAGCTTGCTGATTCTGTTGCTTAAAAGGAACATAAGCATGATTCTTGCAATTTCGTGTAATGTGTCCTAGGATTCCACAATGAAAAGACGTTTGACGTTTCATTGTTGCAGTATGTCTTTCACTGTGGTGCTTTTGTTGTTTCAACACTTTGTTGTGT
Organism: Stevia rebaudiana; assembly: GCA_009936405.2. Taxonomy (NCBI): domain Eukaryota; kingdom Viridiplantae; phylum Streptophyta; class Magnoliopsida; order Asterales; family Asteraceae; genus Stevia; species Stevia rebaudiana. The sequence goes on from WOUH02061733.1 coordinate 6,473, forward strand.
TTAGCTTTCTGCTTGCATGAATTGACTTCTGTGTCTTTTGGTGGCAATGATGTTCCAACTTTGGGTCTAGGAGGAACATACTTCGTTGTGTTAGGTTTTTCAACCTCATTTAGACCATCACTTGAACCTGTATCAACCTTAGAATTAATTGCAGAGCTAGAATTAGATCTATAAGCAGACATTGAATCATTCACATTATTAATAAGATCCCAGTTAGAAAGATTGGGATCCCAACAGATAATCTCAACATTCTTTAAGAATGCATCAGTTTTTAACCTAGAAGGAACAAAAGGTACTGACTTTTGTAAAACAGAAAAATCCATAGGTTTTGAAACGTTACGATTAAGAGAAAACTGTTTTTGAGGCAAATTATTTTTAGAGACTATGGGTTCAGCGGACTCATCATCTTCTTCATTCCAATCCTCTATAATCACTCTATCTGCACACGAATCAGATTGATCAGTAGATGTTACATGGACTTCAGATTCAGTTGTGTTAACTGAATATAAAGTCGTGGTCTTTTCAGTCTCTGGTTTACCGTATTTCATCGTTGTAGAATTCTTCAACTTTTGTTCTGTCATGGGTGTATAAACCAGACTGCTGCTTAGAGGTGGAGGGTTATTTACAAAGACATTTCCTCTTGCACCAATGACTGTTAAAGGTGTCTCTTGTTAACAAATATTACTTTGTTCTCCACCCTTAGCATTTACCCAAACAGTTGGCTTAATATCACCATCATTGATGTGATTTACATAACCCATGCCCTTGGTTTCTTGCCATTTCATTTGATTTTTGAGGATATTTTCTAGAACGGCAGAAGATACATCAAACTTTTTAAAATTTTGTTTGGCATTTTCAAATTTATTCTTGTATCTTTTTGCCTCAGATTTTGCTTTGTCAAGAATAGCTTTAGAAGATTGTATCACACTTTTTGCATTGCTTAATTCTCTACTTAAAAGTGTGATATCTATCTTTAGAGCTTCAACTTTCTCAACTGAACGTTTGGTTTCCTTTTTAAACATTAAGTGTCAAGTAACAGATTATTGTTATGTGCTCTATAGTTAATTACCTTATCAATACAAGCTTGAGTACATAAGAAGGAACCTGCATTTGCATCAGCAGGAAGGCGTGTCATGGGGGCATGTTTCACGAGATCCTTTCCAGCATCAAGTTTATTTTGTCTGCTACCTAGTGCAGCAACAAGAATACTAGAAGAATCCATTAACATCGGGTAGACCCTTCCTCGAATTTTAAACTCAAAAATCGAAGATTAGAACCCCTTCTCGAGTGTTAAAGCCCTTTCTCGAGTACCGCAAGTCGTTCTCGAGAATGATTTCGAGAACACAGTCGAACAAGCAAGCCACTTCAAAACCGAGAACACAATATCGAGAATAAGATCGAGAACACGGTTTTTCTCGATGAATTGCGAATCCGAGAACAAAACTTGAGAACAGAACTTGAGAACTTTCTCGATAACTTATAATACCGAGAACTGGAAAAACTAAAACTCAAGAATCAGATTGAAAGCCCAAAATTCGAGAATACCTAAAAAATTCGAGGACATTTTTTATTTTTTTAACTCGAGAACACCCTCTAAAATCCGAAAATTTGTAAGATTTGATCAAATCTTCCAAAAGTTATGGAACAGATTTCACAGAATCTTTTAAAACTTTATCTCGATCCTCTTTAACACAATCTTCACCCGAATTTTGTTCAAACTCGATCAAACAACAGTTTTCTTTGAATATCAGCTTGAATCTACGAAGAACACCATGATCCAAAAACGTCGAACAACTTTAAAAACTCCTTTTTCTTGCAGAATTGATATTTCGACTGAGCTAAACACTGGTTATAAGGCTCTGATACCAATTGTTACTCCCAATACAGGATCTATAATTGATATCGACTAACAAACACAAACAAATATGCGCAATGTAATTGTTTGTGTGCAAGAACAACAATAAGAACACGAATCGGATGAAAAATATTGTTAATGTATTAATCAAGAGCACTCGGTTTCTAGAACCGGCTGGTACTCAGAGATTACAAGAACTCGATGAAGCTTAAGAGAGAATAACCTAATTCGTGAACTTCTTACCTAACAAATGAACTAAACCAGCTTTATATACCACCTGTTACATAATAGGCTTTTTGGCCCAATGACCTAATACCGAGAACCTAAGACCAACCCACTAACCAATATCAAGAACCACAAGCACAACTCGAGAACCACTGTACTGTATACCGAGAAACCACAAAACTCATTTTATGTGACCTAACAAAACTAGCAAGTCAAACATACCATCAAAGCAATTCATAGACAAACAGCCCCTAGACATGTTCTATTACTAATCAAAGCAATTAGGATTTTACCAAAGACACAATCAATCAATATATTATAGTCCAAAACTCGCGATTAACGCGCAAATCCAACAATCAATCTCAATCCTAGGCAACTAATAATCAGTCAGCCCATAAACATGATAAAAACAGTAACTAACTACAAACAAACAGCAATCAATCGGTTACAAATAAGAGCTAAACGTAATTGCTTTGGAATGCTCTAAGAACCTCTGAAAGTCGTCCCTTTGCGGCTGTCAACCGAACTCTCTTGAAAGATTCCGTCTAATTGTATTTATACTTAAAATTAGGGTTTTTTTTGCATTTCTGGGTGTTCCCGCGTACCACGCGGGACAAAACAGTTGGGACAATCAAATTCAGCTTCTGGAATGGGGGCAGTACGCGCTCCTGAAACGACGGTTTTGCGGGTACCGCGGTCGTGTTGAATTTCTGAAATGGGTCGCGCGGCATCAACACGGCCGTTTCGCGCGCCACGCGGCTGTGTGGTTTTCAGATTTTGTTGTTCTTCTTCGTTTGATCGTCGGGTGTTGGTTCTTCATCAGTTTTAGCTCGTTTTCCCTTCTTAAGATCCCGAACACCTACATTTCAACATAGAACTAAATAATATACAAAATCTAATAAAAACTATAATAAAGTACATAAAATATAATACAAAATACAAAGGAAAATGCACGTGTTTCGCATCACACAATAATTACATATCAATTTGGTTTTTTCGATTTTACCTAATTGTTTAAATCTTGGAAATCACTCAATATTATCCATAAATCTTCAAATTTGTTTCAAATAAAGAAAGTAAGTGTCCTTTTTTGTATTAATTATAATTATTTTTTTGTAATTGTCTTATCAGCTAATAAAGTCGGTGTTTGTTTTCCTTTAAATACTTTATTCAATTTCTAAACAATCAAAGGGTCATGTGTCATAAGCTTCATTTTAGGGCTGTTTTACTTTAACTTTCAGTCATTGTTGTATGAACTTCTTTGATGTTATATAATACATAATATGTAGTATTTAACTGAATTAAGATGCGATAATTATTAATTTATTACTAAAAATTTTATGGATATGTACTTGGAGTTATATTAGTATATAGTACACCGTTTAAAAGTCTTAAACTTTTTATTGAAGAAATCTAGATCCTTTACAAACAGAAGATCAAAGGTTTTTTTAAACAGAAAAGAAGAAAAAACAGATTTATTTTGATTTCAAAATGTTGGAACTTTCTATATTTAAGTCTTTCTGAGACGGTAATTAAGGATCATGAATTCCACTAAATTGTTGGTTTAATGTGATTATGTTTTATTATCATTGAAGGGCATTTTAGTCTTTTTCCTGTTACATAAACCACAATTACAACTCAATTTAGTTTTCTCCGTTTTCTTCTTAGAATTTTATCGTTTCGTTGGGTATGTATTCATTTGGATTTTGGGTCTGATCATTGTTTTTTAGTGCTACCGTGGGCATGTATTCCTGCAAATAAATTTATTCTTATGTATGTTAACTTAGAACATGGATTTTGATAGAATGAAGATGTAAATTTTGTTTTTGGGTAGAATCATTGGTTGCTAGTTTTAAGTGAATGTTAATTATCTAAGTTTGAAGTAAAGTTTGAATAACAGGATGCTTGTAGGATCGGGTTGGGTTTCTCACACAACTCTTACAATGTTTTTCTCTCTTAACTCTCTTAAGAATGGCGGAAATCTCTCTTAAGAGTTATCTCACTTGATATCAAACAGTTGCAAATAAACACAATCAGGAACGAGTAAGAACA
>WOUH02061744.1:0-10603 GCA_009936405.2 Stevia rebaudiana
GCTCAATCGGGGTCCGTTTGATATCCTCCCTACCACTACTTACTATAAGGACCCTCCTTAGAATAACCTCACCCTACACTTGTTAAAACTTATAACAAATGTGAACATAATGTATAAGATATGAAATACTTGAAACTAAAAAAACGTACAAGTGTTCTTCGTTTTCGACGGAACTAAAGAGAAGTTCATCGATTTCAGGGTGAAGCGCAGTGAGCCTCTTTTCTTTCTCGGTATACGAGTAGTAAATTCCCATATCGGCCCCGGGTGAAACAATATTGAATTTGGGGTCAAAAACATCGATCCCGTGAACCACCCGATACAATCCCGGCATTGTGAACGCGGTATGACTCTCGTACTGTCCAACCGTGTCCTTACTGATAAAACATTATACAACTCACCATTAGTCTCATTCATTCATGTATGTATGCAACTATACATGTGTATCTGTATATATATACAGGAGATGTGTATTATGTGAACATATCTTAGATATAACCAAAAAACTTAATCTGGACCATTCATTTTTCGATCTAAAACCTCTATTTTTAAGATGTGTTACACGTTGTACACATGTGTTACATATTGTACATATGTGTCACACAGTGTACACATCTTAAAATAGAGGACCAGGATTGAGTTTTTTGGTTAACTTTCTAAGATTAGGTTCACATAACACACATATATATATATATATATATATATATCTATATATGTATCTATACCTTCCAGCAATTTCTTGGAAAGTACTGGTGATGATGAAGTCGGTATGGTTCATAGCGATAAGATCAGCGGTAAACTGCGAAGAGAAATGATATTTCTCCTCAAAGTTCTTCCAGTAGATATCAGAATCCGGGTATTTAGTTTTCTCCAAAGCATGAGCAATGGTACACTGCGAGTCGTTATAAACATGATTTACAAAATCTGAATAATAATTTTTAAAAAATTAGCAAGCATTGATTTGATTACAAACCTGAGTGACACCCAACTTGTGAGCTAGCAAAGATGCAACCAAATTTCCTTCACTATAGTTTCCAATGATCAAATCTGGTTTTGCTTGCAACTCTGCTGTAACTTCTTTAGCAACATCCTAATAAACAATCGAACCAATCAACTTATACGTCTTTAATTTCGTAATGTACGCGTTTAAATCCAAAATATAAATTTAAATAATCGCGTACCTCGGTGAAAGTCTCGATGTAAGGCCACACCTCAAAACGAGAGATCCATTTACGAAGAATACCCTTTTCGGTTCTAAACGGGACCCGAAGAATATGCGAGTGTTCGGCTCCAAACACTTTCTCTAAACGTTGCCCGCATGTGGTCCCAACCGCGTCGGGAAGAAGCCTCGTAACCTACAACACCATTATGCATTAACAACCATTGATCATAACTAAAACAAGTTAAACAAGATTTTTTTAACAACCAACAATTCTATAAAACAAACTAGCAAGAAGCTAAAAAATAGCATACAAAGGTTAACAAGAGTTACTTACAATCAATATACGAGGAATGATATCGAGTCCTTGCTCCTTAATCCTTTTGAGCATCTCGCGTTCCAGAGCGGGAACTTGATCCAAGATGTAAACAACCTGACCGCCAGTGTCGGGATATCCCAACACATTTTCTTGGGCGAAGTAGCCGTGAGGCGAAAGAATGACAACATTGAAAACCATTGGGATTCTTCCGAGAAACTTCTCGAGTGTGCATGCGTCGGGTGCTTCTAGAAGGTCTAGAAGCATGTGGATCATCTCCATTACGACCTCCGCTTTATCACCCCAACCTCTCTCCAACCCGATTTCTTGAAACTTATGTTCAAACTCAGAGTACGGTGTTGCTGCGTCGAGTGTTGATAAGTACTCTGACGCCTTTCGCAACACCGATTGTAGAGCATTGAGGTTTTGGATTCTATCATTCAACATCATTGTCTGCAAATCATACATTCATAATTTAACACTTTACATATACAATGCCAAAATCATTATAATGTATTTTTACTTGTTTCATTCACTTTTAGTTGTTTGGAAAGAGATTACTTGGTCTTTTTTTTTTTTTTTTTTTTTATCTTGATTGGATAACAAACCAATAAAAACATGTTTGATTTGATTTGATTTATTAGTATTAGCATGCAAACTTTACAAATTGATCTAAATAAATAAAATGCTTGTTGAATGTGACATGAGAAATAAAAGTTATTACCAATACTTGACCATTTAAAATGTTATATTGTCAATGTTTTGACGCGCATTTATTTTTGTTGAAACTTGTTACGACTCAATCTAATATAACTAGTTATTAAAGCGATACGTTTGTCTTGACTTGAACCAAAATAAACTTTTAACAATATATCCTGACCCAAACCTATCCTGACCTGTTACCCTGCCCGACCTGACCGGCTATATAATAATATTTATAAATAAATATATACCTTTCCCTTATAGTGGTGAGTCCGTAGGAAATCAAGAAGAGGGTGCATGCTATCCTTATCATGAAACATTTTAGCAGATAAATGTCTGTTTAGAAACTCAACACCATTACCAATAGACTTGGTTAAAGTTGGTCGAGGAAACGATGCGGTAAAAGGTTCAAAATCCAGTTCCAACACGAAGTTGCCATTCGATCTGCCACCAATCACAACAATATTATTATTATTTGATTTATAACAATCTATTTATGATTTTCATAAAATGATTGAAAGATACACTTACGTTCCATTAACCAATTCTTCTTTGAAGTGAAGATATTCAGGAACACTTAATTCTTCAACCACCAAAACATTAACATTGACTCTAACATATTCCCAAACACCGGGTCGAAGACGGATCGCGAGTGCAACCCATGGAGGTTGCACTATTGCTTCCTGTAACAATTTCATTCAATTTAAATTTGGACCTTTTTAGGTATTAAAAAATTTAAAAAATTTGTTTTTTTGTTGTGGTTTTCTAACCTGTGTGCATTTAAGAACTTCATAAAAAGCACCATCAGAGAGTTTGCTCTGATCTTCTTTGCAGATAGCTTCAAATTCAGTCATAACTTGATGAGGCTTCAATATTCCTTTTCCATGGCTTTCAATCCTTCAATTTCACAAAACAGAGACATTTAAGTAAGAAGGTCGGTCCGATCGAACGATCAAAGTTGTATTTCATCAAATTCGTAGTATCCAGAAACAAATACCTTGAAAGAAACAAGAGGATTTCATTACGATGAGTTGCGAGAGTTGAATCGAGACGCTCACGAAGACTGTGAACACGAGTGAGTACACGTTCCGCCATGATCGGACCAAAACACTAAACTTGCGAACAATTTTCAACTGCAAAAAAACAACCGTTTAGATCAATCAATTAATCAAATAATCAATCGATCGATCGATTGATCGAGTTAGCAATTTGGTAGATTGATGGATTGTTGAAAAATAAAGTGTCAAACTTTGAAACTAAAATTATCAATTATCAATTATCAACCACCGCCTAACATTAGTTATACATTAAATTAGTAATACTGTTGTAAAAAGGCACACGGAACTAAAAAAATGCAACTTTTTGTAAGATGAAGTGAATCGTTGCAGAAATTGATTTACAGAAATTGATTAGAACGATGAAGAAGATGAAAGCAGAAATCATACCTTTGTGATAACTTGCTTTTCACGAAACGAAACAAAACAGAGCAAATGAATTGAAATGGGATGAGAAGAGGAAGATGGAAATGGTGAGATTATATAGGCAAAAACAAAAGGGTCTCAACTCTTCCTAACATGACCACCTTCCTTTTTTTTTTCTTAAAATTTATATTTATGTTATGTAAAATAAACAGGGAAAAGTAAATTATTTGACTAAATTGATGTTTTCTTTTTTATGATTTTAGTAATTTTCGGATTAAGTTTTTGCACTTTTTTCTTTCTCCGTCAGAGTATCACACCATGTGCTTTTTATTTTTAATCATTAAATTCACGGAAAGTCATTGGTAAAGTAAAAATGTAGGGACTAAAACCAAGAATTTTATAAAATTATTATAGGAATGCCCATAACCTTGATATAAATAAACAAAATCTGGTTAAGAAAAATGAAATTTCTTTATACCAACATTATTTTTTTTCTTTATACCAAAATTGTTTTTCAAAATATTCTCGTACGTATAAATCATACACGTGGCATTTGTTTTTCCATCAAAATTTTAATTGAATAAGTACAAGAATAAAGCATCATTGCAAAAGATCGTATCATCATGGGTCTAGCTATAGTGCTATACTGCTGTTCAATAAAACACTTTAGGTCTATTTAGTACGAGATTAGTGAATGTTGAAACAATGAAATAAACAAGGTAATAGAAGGCTGTTGTTATCTGTACACCTAAAAATCATATTTTGACACCTTATACGCCACGTATAAGTCTATACGTGGGCCTATACATGGGAAGACCAGTCAATCCCTGACATGCGCCTACGAAAAGAAACCTACACGTCACGTATAGGGCTGTACGTGGCGAATAGGTACGATGATTGCTGTCAATCTGTCAAACTATACGCCACGTATAGCCCTATACGTGGCGTATACGTACGATGATTCTCCCTTGCAGACGGACAAGACCCCTATACACCACGTATAACTCTATACGTGACATAAAGGTAAAGTAATACGCCACGTATAGAGTTATACGTGGCGTATTAATGCATTATTTGACATGAAGTTTTATTCCATCGGTATTGATATATACGTTTGATTTGTTTCAAATGAACGAAACAATATCAAAAATCTCCGGTGAATCCAATCTAAAAGCACGAAATGTTTGCTGAGATGTCGATTTGGTCGGGGGACTTCTTTTTTTGCTCCAATTCAGACTTTTCAGAGTTGTCAGAAACCAACCATGTAGATGCTCAATCTAACAGTACCTTGCCAGGTCTTCCTGATTTAAATTACCAGCCACAAGATAACTCTTCTTACGGTGCGTTGGATTTGAACGCTCCTTACGTTGATGAAAGCGGTCTGTATACTGGTTTTGGAGGTGAACCTTCTAATACGCAACAAAGCAATGGTGAGTTCGTGTATTTAAACCCTGAACAATTGAAGCAGGAAGAGACCGACGAAATAGAGTATCCGACAATAGATTGGAATACCGACGAGGTTTGAGAATTATATGTCACCCTTTATATGTTTATTATATTTTATTGTTCGTTAATTATTGTTTAATGATTAAGGTATTCTATACTCACGAACACTTGGTGTCTTGGGTAAAAAAAAAGAGGAGTGGACAACGGTTATGTTATTGTCACCGGTCGCACAAATAAATCGAAGAAAACCGAAAATGTGAAGAAAGTGTGGCTCCGTTGTGACCGTGATGGCGAACACAAGAGTACTGCCACACTTAAAAAAAGCGGCAACTAAAATATCGGTTGACAATTTTTATTGTTCGGGCTATACGACAAACATGGTGGGTTTTGGAATGTGAAGGTGAGGAAAAACAAACACATCCATGGTCCGATTCAGCATATGGAAGGGCACTCATATGCTAGAAGACTGAACCCAGATAAACAAAGGATGGTTGAGCATTTAACAGAGCAACGAATGGAGCCACGCAACATCCTTTCTAGCATAAAACATCATTACCCTGCCAAAGTCTCAATCCCGAGAGACGTATACAACGCCCAACAAAAAACTAAAAGCAAAAAAAAAAGTTGGGAATACCCCTTTGCAGATTTAGAAAACCTACTGTATACAAAGGGGTATATATATTATACTTAAGAAAACCCCGCCACAAATGTGGTGGAGAATATATTTTTTTGTAGTAAGGAATCACATGGTTGGTGGCGTTCCTTCTCACATATCTTTTAGATCGACGCCACTTACAAAACAAACATGTACAATCTTCCGTTTGTACAGATAGTTGGTGTGACATCAACGTTGCAGACGTTTTTTGTGGCACATGCTTTTATTTGTAACGAATGAGAGGAGAATTACCTGTGGTTTTAGAAAAATTAAAAGACTTGTTGAATATGTGTATGGAGCCCTGGGTAATAATAACAGATAGAGAACTGGTGCTTATCAATGCATGTGATAAAATATTCTTAGATGCCTCCAAACAACTTTGCCAATGGCACATCAGTGAAAATATCACCAGACACTGCAAGCAATGCTTTTCTGACGACTATTGGAACAAGTTTAAGTCACGGTGGGGCACTATGTGTAATTCTGGGATGCCAGGAATTTTTACTACAACTACAACAGATTATTCGAAGATCTGGTAGTTAAAGATTTATAGAGTAAGAGTTGGTGGTTTTAATTAGATTTATTATTATTTAGTATAAATTATCAATTATTGAACATTAATATCTTTTTTTTTAGGGGTGGTCGAATATGTAACAAATATTTGGTTAAACCCTTACAAACACATGTTTGTATCAGCCTGTATTGACCGACATCGCAACTTTGGGCAACACACAACCAACAGATTGGAGATTCAACATTGACAGCTAAAAAGATACCTTAAAACATCTCATAACATTCTCCATTCACTGGTGGGGTTTGTGGATCAGGTGTTGAAGAAGCAGGATAACAATATGAAACAAGATTTTGAAACAAGCCTGGTCAAGACTATGCGTTACCACAAAATACCTATTTTAAATAATCTACGAGGAAAGGTTTTGCAATCAGCTCTTGAGGCAATTTTCAATGAAAAGGAAAAGATCCCACCTATGCAGAAACTTAATAGGACGTGCGACCACAGACTGTCGATTAGTTGTGGACTCCCATGTGCGTGTGAAATTGTCGCTTACGAAAACACATGTCATTAATATTATTTATTGATTTTAACATTAATTTTATTAATTGAACCTTATTAAAATTATTCTTATTAAATGAACCTTAACTATAATTTCATGAATGCAGGCACCAAAATTCCACTACATATTGATATTTTCTGGACCAATCTCGATACAGAGACACCGACTTTTATAGACGAGAAAGATTCGGATGTTGAAGGACAAATGAGAATGATCGCGGAAGAAATACTTTCAAAACCCCGGCAGGTGAAAAAAAGTTTAATGAAAAAAGTGTAGTCACAGGTATGGCCATTTAAGAGTGACAAGAACACCCCTCTGGTAAAAAGAGATACGCGTGGTCGTCCCACTACAAAGGCCCAAAAAGAGAAAGCAGATGACACTAAACAGACTTCACATGACCCAGCGAGACATAGTTCATTTGTGAAGACAGACATGATGCCTCCCAAACCGAGAATGCAGCGTAGTCTTTCTAGCTCTTCAAGGGCCTCTTCTAAGGGAAAAGAAAAACAACAGGAAACTTCTTTTTCATCACTGATCGGGCCTCAATATCAGAACAACATCAACCGATTTGGACATCTTATTCCTGATATGTTTCACAGTTACGTCACCCATATGCAGGATGTCAGACCAGATGGTAACTGTGGTTTCAGGGCCATCGCTGTGGGTTTGGGGTTAGATGAAAAAGAGTGGTTGTTTGTTCGCCGAGAGCTCCTACAAGAGATGGAACTGCGCAAAGAAGAGTACACTCTTGTTTTAGAGGCATTTCAAGAGGGAGCCTATAATAGTATATATAATTCTATTAACTGGCAGGAGCTCGGGCCGGCACCCAGGGCTAATTGGATGCAAACGCCTTTAACGACATTTATGATTGCTCAGAGATGGGGCGTAATTTTACACATTTTTACCGATAACATCTGTCAAACTATTTTCCCTTTATACCTTAGTCCAAGAAGATGCTTACCTCATTGGACAGTGTCTATTGTTTATTCGCAATATCATTATATCCACGTGGATATACGCGGTAACTATCCGATGCCTCTTGTCAACGCACTTTGGAATGTATTTTGAAATGAAGAAGCATCAGAATGGGTGACCTACTACCGTGAGCGTCTCAAAGTTATCTAGATTATTTGCGGTCAATTAATCCTGTAGACAATACAGTGTACGATGTTATAGGTTAATTTTATGTAATTGTTAAAGATTATTATATAGATTATTTGATTTCATAATACACTTTTTTAAATTCTGTCAAAAAACTAAAAAAAAAATAAAAAAAATTAATCTTCCACTATTCGTCACGTATAGCGCTATACGTGGCGTATAGGGCTATTAAAAACCCATATGCGACCCTTGTACGCCACACATCACAATACGACACCCAAAACCCACACACCCTTTCGATCGGCGATCTGCAACCAGGGCTTTTTCATCACCAATATTCGTTCTTTCCAATCAATAGGTATGTATCGATCTCCCTTAACTCTATTTTTTTAGCAATATGTTAGATTTATGTTAGATTAGGGTATATTTGAAACCGAAATTTAGAAATTTTTAAGAACTATACACCACGTAGGGTGCTATACGTGGCGTATAGTTCTTCGGGGTTTCGTCACTGAGTTGAAACTTCGTCGGTTCGGGTTATTAGGTCGCGTATGGTTAACCATATTAGGGGTCGCGTGCCGTATGTGGAACAATACGCCACGTAGGGTACTATACGTAGCGTATAGTTCATCAGAGTCTTAGAATGGGTATACGGGTCGGGTATGGGTGGCGTATGGGTATCCATACGAGGGGTGTTGCTTACGTGTACCTATACGCCACGTACGGACCTATACATGGCGTATAGGTGTATTTTTTTTTAATTCAGTAATATTATTTAAACAAAGTCTTTTAAAACAATAACTACATTTTTTAAAATTAATAAAATATTTTTTTAAACAAGTTCTTTTAAAATAATAACTTCATTTTTTAAATTGATAAAATACTACAATTAATTTTAGTCTTTTAAGAATATTAGTATTAATTTTAGTCTTTTAAAACAATAACTACATTTTTTAAAATTAATAAAATATTTTTTTTAAACAAAATCTTTTAAAATAATAACTTCATTCTTTTAAAATTAAAAAATTATTTTTATTAAATACATTTTTATAAAATAACAGGTATGTCTTCTGACGAGTATGATGATTTTGATGATCTGGTGGCCACCCTTGGTTAGATTTTCGTCAGGGTTCGGTTGCACGCTCTAGGCGCGACCAATTGCTGAATAAAAAGCTGGGCCACCAGAAGGCCGTTGACTACGACGTTCTGACAGAGCTAGGAGAGCGAGAGCGATTGGATGCCATCATCGGGCTGGACACCCCTTTGTCAAGATTGTTTGAGCTTGCTTACCAGCCTTGTTACCGACTCCTGATCGTGGAGTTCTTGTCTACATTCACGTACGACCGACAGCCGGGAGTGCAGCCGGGACAGGACGAGCCGCTTGAGGTTTTTTATCATTTAGGTGGCTAGTATCATGAGATGACGATGCGTGCCTTCTCTGTGCTATGCGGTTTATACACACAACCGGAGCTAGGTACACCGCTCTACACGGAGGCGGTCACATTGGTGGATGATGCCACATTAGAGGAGTGGTGACTGACGATTGCTTACCATCCCTTCACCAACTCGAAGGGGAGGGCTACCAGGATTCAAGATCCACTTCACCGTTACCTCCACCGTTGCATTACGTCTTCCATTACAGCACGACAGTTTAGCCAGGAGTGGGGCACTGTCAAGGACATGTTCTTTTTATACTGCTTGATTACAGGCAAGCAGAGGTGCCACCTCGGACGCTGCCTAGCTGATTATTTTTCCAACTACTACCACCGTCTGGAGAGGGGCAGGATGTTTGCTGGGCCTTTCGTTTGAATAGTCGCACGTTTTTTGGTATGCGTATTGTTGGACGATTTCCACCCAACCGACAGTTGCATTGGTGTTTACGCAAAGGTCGGATCTGGCAGCATGGAGACCTCCTTGAGAAGGAGGAGCAGGACCTGCTGAGACAGCAGCATCAGCTGGGGCCAGAGCAGCAGCATCAGGTATTCTATACATTCTTTTATTATATTTTACTATTTGTTAATTATTTGTTTAATGACTAAGGTATTCTATACTCACAGGTGGACCCACAGCAGCAGCAGCAGGGCCCACCACAGCCTCAGGTCGTCCAGCAGCAGCAGGGCCCACCACAGCCTCAGGTCGTCCAGCAGCCACCACACGTTGCACCACAGCATCCATGACACATGGCTTGTGCGGTGGTGCTACCTCCAGAGGTCAATGCACTGTTACGGGGTATGGCAGAGACCCAGCAGCAGATGGCACAGTCGCTGCAGCAGGTGGTGCATTCCCATACATCACTAGTCCGTTAGGTCCACCGCCTTCAGGATCTTACGGACTGGCAGATCCAGGTGATGTTCGAGCGGTCTGCTTTTACCGGGGTGGATCTACCTCCACTACCGCCGTCACGGGTATATACCCCTCCGCATTTTACTAGATGTATTTAGTTAGTATTTGTATTCGTTTAGTACTTTTGTTATGTTTATTAAACAAATGTATTTTATTTTGGATGTATATTATGGTAGTGTTGATTGTTTAAATTGTAATGTGTGTTTGGTATTTTTTTTGTTTAAATATGTAATGTGTGTTGATATTTTGGTTGTTTAAAATTGTAATGTGAGTTTGCGTTTTGGTTGTTTAAAATTTTAATGAGTGTGCTCATATTATTATTAATCGAATTGTTAAAAAAATGTAAAACTAATTTATTAATTTTAAAACACATGCGTAAACGTATATCAA
>WOUH02061773.1:0-10602 GCA_009936405.2 Stevia rebaudiana
AAATCCTTAAAATATTCTACAATTCAACTTCAAATAGTGCCTTTTTATGTTTGTGATAATTACTAAGTTACATCTAAATGGTACATAAATGAACAATCTCTCATAATTCAGTTTATGAACAAATCAGCAGGGTTTAAGTGGATAAACAATACCATTGTTTGAACTTAACTTTCAAAATATTTCAAAAATCTTTTTATGATATTGAAAATTCTAGAATAGATATGATTTTAAGAGTCAAATTTATATCAGATTTAAACTTGTAAATATTAGCAAATACTTCTTCTTTTAAATTTTAATTAGCACTGTGATTCCTCAAAACTTAAAATCATACCAAAAACAGCAGAAAATGAAAATGAAAAAGAACAAAAAGATTTTTCTTTAATTATTCTTGTCTAAAATAAATTGGATCTTGAAAATTTGCTGTTTTACAAATGGAGTTTTTATAAGTAAAATTCAGAACAGCTAAACAGTTGATGAAAAGCTTCATTTCATTTCTCATTACAAAGTATCCTGCAATGCTGAAATAAAATGTAGTAATGCTGAAAAAGGAAGTTTGCCATGCTAACACAAAATCATCTCTGCTGACAGAGAAGTTCTCAAAGGTTTTTGACAAAGTAATCTGTGTTGCTGATAGGTAAATCAGTAGTGCTGATGAGATAAATCTGTCTTCAAAATTCACCTCTACTGAAAGGTAAATCAGAATTATCTGCTGAAAGGTAAATCAGAATTATCTGCTGATAACAGGTAAGTCATCATCTTACTAACACATTTATCTGCTGACACCTTAGCATTGATCAAGTAACTTTACTACCTGACAAATTGATCAAGTGCTAATGCACAACTGATCAAGTAGTATGTTACCTGAACCATTAATCAATGCTGATACTCAAGGAATAAAACTTTCAAATGATGGTTAAGTAATTTTGTTTCCGGAACAACTGATTACTGTTGATGATCATGAATCAAAATTACCAAATAAATTAACCAAGTCACCACTGCTGATGCTGAAAAGCATAAGTAAGTCTGTGGTGCTGACAGCTTAAAACACGAATGCTGACAGTGTAATTCATCACTGCTGATGAATACAATTTATACACTTAGCAAATTTTTTGTTGAAATCATCTGTTTAGGGGGAGCACGTGGGGTTTAAATGAAATCACGTGCTAGTCAGATATTTTAATTAAATTTTTCACTTTTGATCCTCGTACTCAACAAGAAAACCTAAAAAGGGATTTAAAATCATTCCATCACTTATCACCTTCAAAACGTTCTTACGCAAAATCCTCTCATCCGAACCCTAGATCCTCAGAAATCGTCGCCCGATAGCTTCAAATCATCAAAATTCTTTATCATTAAGCATCAAAACTTGTTAATCTACTGATCTTAGAGGTTAATAACAAGTTAATCAACTTAATCTTACTTAAAATCGTAAGTTGAAGTTAAACCTAACTGAAAATTGTTACGACAGTACCTAAAAGTAATTTTAGAGAACCCGATACGATAAATTCATCTGAAAACCTAAAAAAAATAACTTAAATCAGTTAACTTTAGAATTGACTGACTAATTTTTTACCATTAAAAGTAAAAATTCCAACTTATCTAAACTGGTTTACTGTTTTATGCAGATAAGGAATTGCTTCCACAATCCAGGGAACACAATGTCTGTGCTTTCCTCAATGAAACTCACCCTAGAGCCCATGGATTCAGGGAAATGCTTCATTTCATCAACAGAACAAATGTAGTACATGCTTTGACGACCTGTGTTGTACAAACAAATGTTGAATGATTTTTGGGTATCTGCTGCAGAAACAAATCATGATGAACAACAAACGATAACTGCAACAGTTGGTGGTCAGGAATTGGTTATTTCTGAGCAAGTTATCAGGGAAGTACTTCAGTTTGGAAATGATCAAGATGGGGTATTGGAGATTAATGAAGATGAAATCTTGGGATTCTTTGAGAATTTTCTTGGTTATACTGGTGGAATGCCTAGAAGTCAAATCTTGAAAGGGAAGATGGGTCCCAAATGGAAATTTTTGGCACATACCCCGCAACATTGTTTATCTAAAAGGAGGTTAGGGTGGTTTGAACTGACATTGGGTTATCATCAATAATGATGTGTGTCTTGTTATCTGCCCCTTTCGACTTTTCAAGAACTATTCTCAATGGAATGATATCCAACATAAATGCAGGAAATTCAGAATTTCTTATGTACCCAAGGTTTCTGCAAATGATCATCAATCACTTATTCCCAAATGTTCAACCATATGGTGACGTCATTCACAATCTGATTAATCAAGATCATGGAGTATTCTCATTAATGAAAAGAGGAAATTTTGAAGGGGTGGATGTTGGATTTCCACAAATGTTCTATGATCTACAAGATGCACTTTTAGAAGATCAAGGTGTACAAATGGAAGCTGATAATGCATCTAGTGAATCTGAAAGTGACAATGAAGATGATGAAAATGAGGAAAGTGACAATGATGATAATGATAATGATAATGAGGAAAGTGAAGATGATAGTTATTCTGAAAATGGTGACAGCAATGAATCAAATGTATCCTCATCTGATCACATTGACTCAAATGTTGATTTGTCAAGTAATGATAGTGATAATGATGATGATGGAGGAGATGAAAATAATCAGTTCAATGAGCAAGCTTTCTCACCACCACACCACACTCCATCCCCTCAGGGATCCAGTAATTCACAGGCAGGACCTGATGATCAAGAATTTGCTGAAAATCTTGATCTTACTCCCATTCTATCTCCTATCCATACAGCAACAGAAATCTTATCAACATCTACTGCTCCTGTAGATATTGATGACCAACAGTTAAATGATGATGCACTGTCACAATTACAAGTAACTGAAGAGTTAGTTCTCTAAGAAATAGAGGAAATAAATTTTTCTGCTACAGAAGAAATAAATTTGTCAGTAACAAAAGAATTGGTTCTATCTCAACACTTACAGCAGCAACAACAACAAACTTTATCACATGAATCACTGCAACAACATCAACAACAGCAATTGCAACCAAATCTGTCATCATCATCAAGAATGGTTCCAACTCTGTTAAGCTTCTTGTCTGCTCAAATTGAAGCCAAAAACAGTTTAATTGATCAATTATTACTTGAAGCATCTAAAGTTAATAAAATGCATCAGATAGACAGTCAAAACTTTCAATCAATCATTGATGAACAGAGTATGGAAATAACTAGGTTGATGAATGAGCTCTAACAAAAGGATAATCATATTGCCACTCAATCAGATTACATTGAGAGGCAAAACCTGCATGTGGCTGGTCTTACTGGTCAAGTGACTGATCTTATGGCTGCAGCAGCTCATGTGGATAGATGTAATGAATTTGTTGCAAAATTCACAAATGACTTGAACTCCCAGGCAAATGAAATAGATTCTCTCAAAGCTCAATTAGCTGACTGTCAACAAAGACTTAGAATGATGATTGATGACAGAGAAACACATGCTACTCATGTAGCTGAGTTAAGAGAGGAAATAGCAGCTGCAAAGAGAGAAATGAAAAATGCTCAAGATGCCCAAGACAAAAAGGGTGATCACATTAAACAGCTTCAAGATGATATCAAAATCTTAAGAGCACAGTTAGCAGCTAGGAGTGACAAAAACAAAAATGATCAAGCTGAGGTTATCATTGAATTAAAAGAAATTATTGCATCTAAAGAAGCTTAGATTCTTTCTCTGCAAGAATCCATTCAAACAATATCAGATAAAATTGCTTCATTAAAAGAACAACTAAAAAGGAAACAAACGATCGTGAAAAGGAGCTTGAAAAAGCCATTGTTGAAGCAAAAGCAAACAATATCAAACTGAAATCTCTTCAAAGAAAATTTGACAAATTGAAACAAGAAAATGATAGCAAAGCCAAAACATTGCAAGATGCAGCAAATGAAGTGAAAAGGTTAAATGCTATCATTTCTAACTCAAATAAATCTGAAAACTCCATTGAAGCTTTAGAGGAGAAAATCAATGAGTTAGAAAAGAGGTTGATGAAAGAGAGGAACCGATTACAACACTTGAAGAAAGGATTGAAAAGTATGAAGTTGAAATCACATATTTGAAAGAACAATTAGATAGTGTGTTGAAAATCAGAACTGATAAAACTGATGGTAATAACAGTGATCATGATGATAGCAGTGATGATGGAGATGATGCTCCCTCAAAGGGGGAGAAAAGGAAAGCAATGTTTGATCTTCCTGGCAAAACCACAAAGAAATTCAAACCTACATCTCCTGAAAAATCAAGGTCCCCCCATCTCCTAAAAAATCAAGGTCCCCCCATCTCCTCAAAAATCCAAATCAGCAGACAGAACAGCAAATGAACAACAAGAGGTTGAGGTCTCAGCTACCACCTCAGGTCATGAATTGCATCCAAGATATAGAGCCCAAATCTTTGAAAAATATGGGTTCAGTGACATACTTGTCAAGGCAAATAAGGATATTTTAAATTTTGAAATCCCATCGTTTGAGGATCTTACAAGAGATATTCCTGAGTAAGAAATTGACATGAATTTTATTAAAAAGCAGCTGGAATCTCTTAGAAAAAGGAAAGAAAAAGCCAAAGGCAAAACTGTTGAGCCAGAATCCTCAAATGCCAAAAGACAAATTTGATAAAAAGTAAGTGAAAGCAGTTGGTGCTTTGTTGGGAGACTTAACAGATGCAGAACTGGCACTCAATGAGCAGTTTGCAAAAGAAACACATTAATCAAGCAGTGCACAGGCTCAATCATCTGTCATTCCAACCAGTCCACAGACAGATGAGCCACAAATAACTTTTGATGCTGATTTTGCCAACCAATTTACTGCTAATGCAGTTGCTGATAAACACATGCCTATGGTGTTGAAACTGGTTGAATTTGGAGCATTTGATTTTGAGATAGTGAACAGAATGTCTTTTGAACAGCTTTCATTTGAAGTAAGTAAACTTAGCACCCTTCTGGATCCTGAAACAGAAACTGAATTAGAGAAGGAGAAAAGAGAGAAAATTGAAAAAGAAAGAAAGGAACAAGAATTGGCTGATACAAAAATTGCAGAAACTCTAACTCAACCAGATCCAAATACCATGAATGATCAAGCATTAAGAAACTTTTTGCATGATAGAGGCGTACCTTCAAGAAGTTACTCAAAAATGAAAAGAGAAACTCTAGTAAACAGAGTTCTTGACTTTCTAGCTGCCGATGAAAAGTCTGGAAAAGAAACAAGTCTTGATCTATCAAAAAGACCAGTAATTAGCAGAATTGCCTCCTCCAGTCCAACTTTCAAGAATCCAAAATCACTTATCCCACAATCGCTATCAAAATCTCAAGCACAATCCTCTTTCTCAAAGCAGTCTGCTCCAAGACAGTCATCTCTATCTTCCCAATACATGTTGAATACGGGAATGACTTACAAAGAAACCCTCAATGTCAAAGATGTGGAACTTATTTTTCAAA
Organism: Stevia rebaudiana; assembly: GCA_009936405.2. Lineage (NCBI taxonomy): Eukaryota > Viridiplantae > Streptophyta > Magnoliopsida > Asterales > Asteraceae > Stevia > Stevia rebaudiana. The sequence goes on from WOUH02061773.1 coordinate 5,472, forward strand.
GATCCAAAATTATAGGGTGGAAATATGATTTTAGTTGGGATGCGTAATTGGTAAAAAGAGATACTGGTGCAGTTCAGTATTTTGCTGCTTATTTTGAAATCTTCAATTTAACTGACCTAGAATTGATTGACTTATCTAAACTATGGTTGGTAAATAGAAGCAACCATGCAAAACCTGCTGCTTTTCAAGAAATTTTCAGGAGAGTAATCAATCAATTTTCATCCCAAGATGGAGTTCTAGATAGGACTGCCATATACAAAGAAATGAAGAAGTTTGAAAAGAAATGGGATGAAAATAATTACAAACTCAAACCTTCAGAAATAAAAAGAAAGAAAATAGTCGGAAGCATGAAAGACTATCCAATCACTGGATGGTTTTATGATGAAAATTCTTGGGAGCTGGTGATTTTGAGAAGACACCCAACTTTCAATGCAATGGATATTAGGCTGTATGCTTACACAGAAACAAGGTTGCTTGAAAACTCATATCTTATTCATCTTGATAATCTCATGTTTGATAAACCAAAGACCAGGTTTGGTAAGCTCAATGCAACTCAGTTCTTAGGTTTGATCAGAAGATTAAGAAGAGTTTTGGAGGATTTATTTGTTCAAGATGGGTTAAAGAGGAACGAAAGGAAGGTGGAATCCTTGAAAAAGATACAGAGATTATCCATTAACAATGATGGAAACTTAGTTGTGGAGTGCGCTGATAAAAGCTACTTATTTACACATAAAGAGGATTTTTCAAAACTAGATTACAAGTATTTATCTCAGTTGAATCAAATGCCAATTTTCTACATGAGAGAAGATTTGAGAGCACCCATGGATCAGTTTGCAGGGATTATTCGTCACCTTGTCTTATCATATACAATTGATCAAGTCAAAGAGGAAGATGCTTAATTTTCAAAAGGGGTGAAAATGGTGATCGCTGATGATAGCGACTGGAGTGCTGATGAGGTGATTGTATATATGTTGTTTCAGAGACTATGAAAGGTACTTAGGGATCATGGTGGTTAATTGTAGGAATCATCATCTTAGGGGGGATTGTTAGGTTTCCTCAATTAACAGGTTCTTCTACAAGCTTAATATCCATTAAGTCCATTTAATGATGGCAAAGTTCTAACCTTTCTCCTTTATCTTTGTTATTTACATTAAACAGATTTGTGAATGCTGATATATTGATAAAGAATCAAATCCATGATCTATGTGGGTGTATTGACAGGCTCCATACATATGACACATAATGGTCCAAATTTCTAAACCTTAATTAGTTTAATTTAAGACAATTGATTGATATATACATGTGTCTTATGTTTATGTGTTTAGTAATGCAGGATTTGCAAAGTATTTGGTGATGCTGATGACCAAAATAGTGCTGCTGATGTTACAAGTGCTGAGTGCTGATGTACAATGGCACTGCTAATGAGGAAGTACGGATGCTAAAAGAATAAAGTATACTTGGATGCTGACAAGTATAAGTCTTCACTGCTGATGTTGATATTGTGACTGCTGACGCACAAGCCTTATCAGAATATCTTCTAAGTTACAAAATGCAGTCGGTGCTGCTGATAGCCAAAGTGATGATAGCTGATAGCTAATTTTGTTGCTGCTGATGTCCAGAGATAGAGTTAGAGACTTAGATAGATTTCTATTTATTTTTCACTTGTAATGACATCAGTTATGACGTATATAACTGATGTGATGTTTGTGTCATTATTTTGGTTAGTGCAAATCTGTTAGTGCAGTTAGTTAGGTCTGAAATAAGTCTATAAATAAACCTATTATAGAATCAGTCTGTACGCTTTTCATACGCTTTTACACACTTTTAAACACAGTAATGTAATTCTCTGATATCATCTGTTCTTCATTGTGTTCTTATTAAATATGACTTGAGTATTAAATTAGTGGGTTGTGTTATTTAGATCTTATCCAAACTTGAATTGATTGCTTGTTTCCGCCCTGTAATCAATTGAAATCATGACTTATCTCTAAGTCTCACCTGGTTTGTGTATTATTTTGGGTGTAGAGAAGAAAGGGGTGTTTTGGATTCCTTATTTACTTATAGCTTTTTCAAAATGAGTTTATAAAAAAAGGTTTGAATTAGCTTTTATGGTAGGAAAAACAAAACAGTCAATAAGCTGTTTTTCAAAAAAGTATTTGGCTTATCTTATTCGAGTAAAATGAATAATAAGGATATTCTTATAATTAAAACCATTTCAAGGTTGTGGCTAGTGGTGGGTGGTGGCGTCATGTGATAGTGAGTGACGATGGTGGGTGGCTTTGGGTAGTGGTGGTGGTCGGTGGTGGCGGGTGGCTGTGGGTGGTGGCAATAGTAGTGTGTGGTAGTGGGTGACGGTGGCGGGTGACGGTGGTGTGTGGTGGCGGTAATGGTGGTGGGTGACAAAGGCATGTGGTGATGGCCTAGCGGGTGACGATATCGGTGGGTAGTGGTGGGTGATAGTGGCGGGTGACGATAGTGGATGGTGGCGGGTGGCAGTGATGATGGTGGTGGGAGACGGTGGCAGATGACGATGCTGGCAGGTGGTGGTGGGTGGAGCCGGGTGGCGGTAATGGTGATGGTGGTGGGTGATAGTGGTTGGTGGCTATGGCAGAGATGGTGGTGGGTTGTAGTGGGTGAAGGTCCTAGATTCCGTATGGATCTCACTAAGGTCAATACAACATTTAGTTGCGGAATACGTAAATGGATAATCGCATATACAATCAATCACATGTGAATGTAAGACAAGATAAAGATGAAGAGAATATAAGAACAAATTCCATAAGATCTGCTTTTCATTAAATGATGTAATATGTGAGTTACAATTGATCAGAATGAAAAACGTACATGCAAATACAAAACAAAACATATTTATACTAAGATAGATTCGGAATCTTCAAATCTGTCTAATTTCGAATTTATCTAATAACTTCGTATATCTTTGAAACTATTAAATAGATTCGAAATTAAACAAGTTCGAAATATTTTGAACTTGTTAAGTTCGAAGTTAATCGAACTTAATAAGTTTGAACTATTTCGAACTTAATCATATTATTAATTTCGAAATTAAACAATTTCAAAATTAAACAATTTCGAAATTAATAATTTGATTATTGTTTCTAACTAAATAACTTAAATAAATTAACATTTCATTATATCAAAAACGAAACAACTACATAGACCCTAATCTAGAAACAAAACACATGATCTTCTTTAATCTCTGAGCACTTGATAATCTTCATGTTCCAACAAACTCCACCTTAGTAATTGTTCGGTGATTATCTTCTTATTCTTTTCATTGTGAAGGCAGATGACTTCCAGCACGTATTCCATTTTGTATACAGGCAGTCAACACCTTCTGAAACTGTTTTGCTTCCAACAAATGATCTTTATGAAATTGTACTATTTTCTCGTTCAGCACTTTCAAATATGATTCACTGAGATTTATCATATTAATTGGATCTAACAATCTGAGGATTTCCTTGTTTGTATTATCAAAAAACATCGATGTTTCTCCATCCAAATACCACAGCTTCAAATTCTTCATAATATCCATGTCAAACAGTCTAAAAGGAATATGCTTTAAACTCTTTACTGGTCTGAATTCATACTTTATCCTCGGTTTTCTTGTTATCCAATCCAAATTATTTTGAATTGGAATTATTTTAAGCTTCTGAGGTTTAATCTTCTCAAACTTTCCAGACTTGACTTCTTTGAGAATTATATTCTTTAATGCACAATGCAATATCATCACCTGAATGATTTATCAATCTCATGTATGCTAATACTCGAAGTTCACAATGTTGAAATTGATCAAACGACTTGATGATCCGTTTCAGATACTGAACTCCGTCCATTCTTTTAATAATAAATAATTCAACTCTTTATCATAAGCCCAGCTAAGAATTTAACCAACACATTCCCTAATATTCTTATAAGACTTTTTTATTGCTGGCACTTTGATTCTTTCTGAATTTCGCTTCCAAGTGTTATCACAATCATCAATGATTTCCTTCAAACTTATAACTGGAACTTGACTATCTTCAAACATGTTCCTTAATCCTGCTTGAGCAAACATCTTTTCTTGAGTTTATCTGGTTTCTTTTCTTTCTTTATCTTGTTTGATTATGTCATCCCAATTGACTTCTTTAAAATCAGGACCATATATCCATTCATCTTCTTCAAGATCTGAATTGTAATCTTCAGTTATTCCACTTTTAGTATCATCAAATATTGGCTCAAAATCAAACTGAGTATCTTTCAACTCATCATCAACATCATCTACAAACTCATCATCTATATCATGAAGACCGATCAGCGCTTCAATCATATCATCAGGAGATTCATTCAGAGAATCAGCCACTTCTACTACAACACTCTATTGCTTTTCTTTCCCTTTACATTTGTCTATCTGTTGACCATACTCCCCCTGAGTTCCAGTTTCTCCTTGAGATACAATAACTAATGATTTATTTTTAAACTCAGTAAATTATGTTTAAGCTGTTCAACATAACTGACGTGCTCAAAACTAATCTTTTCATTAGCCAAAATTCCTTCTTTAGCAATAAAACCACCGGTATTTTCTGCAAACTTCAAATGACCTCCATTGATTCTTTTGATATTTTGTAATAACTGCAAGTTCCCAGTCATATGACATGAGCATCCACTGTCAAGATACCATATATTATCCGAAGATCTCTACATGAAAAATAATTGATTCTTTTGATACTTTGTATCTTTGGATTTCCAAATAAACATGGGTTTTTGACAAAAAATAATTGTTTCATTTTGTGAAAGAATCATTTTTAATATCGTTTCATAAAAATTAGGAACAATTTTAGTTTGAAAAATCAATTTATTTATTTTATCTATGTGAAACCCGTGCTTTTTCAAATTTGGAAATGTATATTTGATTGAATTTTGTTTTTCAAAAAAACAGAAGTAAAGCCATCCACAACATTTGTGACAAAATCCATTAGATTGATATTCTGCTTATTAAAAGTCTTTGAACATGCTTCATTTGATGATGAGGAATACAAATCTTGACTATCCATTTGACTCTTCTTGATTGGAACATATTTCCTAGACATATGTTTTCTAGACTTTGACCTTCGTTTTGACTTGTTACAATTCA
>WOUH02061783.1:0-10601 GCA_009936405.2 Stevia rebaudiana
GTCCAGGCCGAGAGGATAGTTCCACATAGCTTACTTACGCCATTAGTTAACTAATCTAAAGAAATCTAATCACCAATTGTTGAGTCCAATGATCTGTTATAACTCGTATGATTGCATGACACTAACCTAGGTAGCTCTTGTTCTCTCCATTGATTGTTTACTTGTTTGATTACTTTGTTGTTGACTGTTTTACTGATCATTTGTTAAAAGACCAAAATACCCCCTTAGTTAATTAGGTAGAATGACCATTTAATCCCGAGTGTACCTTTGGTTCTGTCCGTGAGTCCTTGGACGATACTCGGTCCTACCATTCACACTATAATACGACCGGTTCATTGCTGTTTTTGTGTTTGTTGATCGTTTACTATAAATATTATTACTTGAGTTTTCATTGCATGATCACGACACATCATTGGCCGTACTTCATTGCGACTGAACGCAGTATGTTGAGCTTACACTGGAGTTCTATGCCTCCTTTCAGCATACTACGGGCCATTTTGACGAGCCTAACGCCGTCACGTTTGCCCTCGACCGACAGACGTACTCGATGTCGGTACCGGAGTTTGCAGTAGCTCTCGGTTTTTACACACCGACCGAGGTTGCCGAGTCTGACTTCCACACCGCGCTACGTGGTCTGGTTGGCCCTCGCAGGGCTACGCTAGACCAGATTTCCACTTTCTGGAGCACCATTGCGGATGGTCCATTTACCACATCAGTAGTGGAGTCAGCCATCCGTGATCCTTTCATTCGCTATATACACAGGATCCTTGCTTGTACTTTACATGGCCACCACTCTAGCCATGAAAAGTGCAACAAGATGGATGTTTTCGGTCTCTTTTGCATTTTGACCGGCCGACCGGCCAACCTGGCTACCATTTTCCTTGCATCCATGGCACGACCCCGTCATCCAGCTAGCCAGGAGACCATAGCTTTAGGTCCTTACATCACCAGGGTCATCGAGTTTCTTGGCGTTTTTTATAAATACCCTGTCATCCATCTCACCAAGGAACTAGCCACGGATCCCTTTGGTATTTTTGAGTTGAGGCAGATCGGCATCATGGAGTGGACCGAGTCTTTTGCGTTCACTCTAGTCCGCCTTGGTCCACAGGTCCCACCACCTGCTGGTACCGATGTCGCTGCTGCTATAGAGGCTGGGGCTCCACCCCACCGTTCAGTTCATCTCGTTCCTTGACACGAATGACCTCAGCCTCAATACCCCCTCTCGTGCTCCACCCACACCTCCCCCACCCGCAGTGGATGAGTCTCGTTGGGAGTGGCTTCAACATTCTATACATTCACAGCACGAGATGATTAGCCTTATCATGACTCACCTTTCTCTCCCTATCCCTCCCCGTTGTTTGTCTCTGCCCTTTCCTTGGCTCTTCATCCACCGCGGCACTGATGACGTCCGTCCATATGGGACACGACATGATTCAAACGACGATGAGGCCGGCGCTTGAGAGATTTTTGCAGCAACCAGTTAAAGACTTTACTTTTATGCATTTATCATTTCACTGTGTATATTTGTATATATTTATTTTTGTGGTGGTGTGATATCTGTGTATCTTATTATCTGGTTCATGATGTGTATACATTATTTTGTAGCTTGGCTGTTTATTTTATGTGCTTGATTGCTCTTATCTTGTGATTATTGATTGTGATATGATTGTTTAGATGTGACATGCTTTATTATTATATTATATTTGTCACATACTACTTACGGTATTGTCTAGTTCACATTTATTTTAGTTTATATTATTTGTGTATGGAACTACGACATCATTTTTTAGAGCGGTTTAGTGGAACGCCCACGACACCATCTTCGGAATTGCGACTCGAGTGATTGCTTGCGATCGTATACGACATCACCAGGGGTCTCCATTCCATACTATCTTTGTATATTTGTCTTTATTTTTCTTTTCATTTCTGCTTTATTTTTTGTATTTCCCATCCCTACATTGGGGACAATGTAGACTTTGAGTGGGAGGATGGAAAACTACATTTTTGAGTCAGTTTTTGTATATAATTAGTCTTTTTATAGAAAATCCAAAAAAAATAAAAAAATCAGAAAATGTCCTTGTTAAAGTCTGGTACCTTAAATGGAAAATGATAGGTATAACTTTATTTTGGTTTCTAGTATGAAGTGTAAATTGTTTATCTTTTATATCTAACTTGTGATTTGTAAATAGATCCAACCGACAATTAGATTTTCTTAGGATTGAAATAAATAAACAATAAATTGAGTTTTTAATTTGAAACTGCTTAGTTTTAGTAGGGAAAACGCTGCAAAGTTAAAATCTCTATTATTTTCTAATTAACTAATTTGGCACATCCAAAGGATGGGGCCCGCTTTAAATCTACCAGTCCACTGTTTGAGCTGAGCATAAGAGTAATGTAATATAAAACGAAATGAATTAAAAGGGTTGCAACTTATGTGTCATATTGCCGAGTAACAGCTTGGTTGAAACACCACTAAGTTAGGTCCATACATGTATATTATAAATGTTAAAAATCAATTAAAATGCAAAATTCTTATACCTTCATCCATTTCCATCTTAAAAATTAGAATTAATTGTAAATAAATTTGATTTTCTGCATGCGGTGGTGATCTTGAAAATTCTAAGTAGGAGTAGATGATTTTTCTTGGTTGTGTGAGTCCCATTATTTAGTGACTTGAACTTGAACTAAATTGTCATGAATTTGAAATTTTGATTGTCGGTGGTTGGGTTTAAATTGGTTAAATATATTGCAATCACAGTTAATGTAATTAGATGTTTTAAGAAATAAAATGTTTTTTTATGACACCATTAGTTAGTTGTGATTCCATTGTATAGGACTTTTTCAGGGATGAAAAATAGTCAAGTGTGGAGATGTTTGATGTTTTGAAAAACACATTAGATTTCTCGTCGTAAATAGAGTCTTTTTATACAGTTATTTATATAGTTTTAGGTTCATTTCGTCCATATACTTAATTTCTTCGTATTTCTCAGGTGTTCGTGTTAAAGACGATGTTCTGGAACTTAAACGCACGAAGAGTGAGCACCCGAGGAGGACGAAAGAACGAAAGATAAAAGAAAAAGTTGAAATTCCAGTCGCCCGATGTACGCGCAAGCAAGACATCACTCCCGCGCGCTACGCCTCGCCCCAGAACTCACTCCGCGACCACCCCTACTATTTTGTCTGGGGCGGTACGCGCAAAACTCAGGGTGCCACGACGCAGTACACGGGAAGCTAGTTGACCGGGAGAACCCTAATTTTGATCTTATAAATTGAATGCGATCCCAGCTGTTTAAGGGTTCGACTTCTTGATACTTTTTGGTCGATTTTGGATGATCTAGCTACTGGTTGAATCAAGTTGGAAGCTTGGGGCGTTTTAGGATAGCAATTTTGTTATTTATCTACTCTTTTCTGTTTGAACAACAATCTTTACTGATAATATGATTATGTTGATTTATTTGATAATAATGAGTGGCTAAATTCGTATTAATTACCTAAGTATGCATGATTGTATGTTTTGATTGTGTTTAATGCTTGATTTGGACTATGACTCCTTAAAATTGGATTGTAACAGTTAAAACACAGCTATTAGTTGATCACATAACATTAATAGGCAATGGTAACTAGTTCCTAATTCATACATAGGTCTAGTTGGTCTTAATTAGATTGATTGGGTGTCTAATAGTCCAATTTAAATCGCCTTTACAACCTTGAGACCGAGAGGGTATATGTTTAGGTTGTCTAATCTGTTTGTTTGGGTTAACTGGGTAGACCGAGAGGATAATCTAGTTAACTAAGTTAATAGGTAAGCAATTGAACGTGTTAGTAGGTTATTAGTTGTGATTTTGATGCGCGGCTTGGACCGAGAGGGAAACCGAGTGTTAGGATACGTATTACAGGTTAGGTTAAGCCGAGAGGAAACCTTTCCACTGATTTAGGGTGCTAAGAAGTTGTTTAATAGGTGTCTTGAGTTGTGTGATTTAGACCAAGAGGATAATTTCACCAATTTGACTTTATACCATAAATTAACTAATCAATAAAACCAAATCCCAATTGATGAGTCCGATGTCACATTAAATACTTGAAAACTGCATGATTGTTAGCCTAGGTAAGTATATTTTAATTGATTGATTGTTTGTTTGCTCATTTATGCTTGTTTGACTTTATTGTTGACTTTCTTGTTGACTTTGGCTTAATTGACTGTTTTGACCCTAGAGACTAATTAGGTTGCATGATCCTTTCTAATTCTTGAGTATTCTTTGGTTCTATCTGTGAATCTTTGGATCGATACTCGGTCTTATCATACACACTACAATACGATCGGTACACTTGCCGTGAATGTGTGTTTGTTGATTGTTTTATTTATAAATTTATTACTTGACTAATTGCACACCATGATCACACACATCAGCGGTCTAGTTTCATGGTCACTTCTTTGTGATCTTTTGAAAGAGCCTCGATGGTCGCAATCAAACCACTATCGGTTGTGACCTGATACACAAGCCTAGTAGCAGCAGGTGTGGGGGTGGTTTTACGATTCGAATTCCTAATATGAGGAGGCGTTTCTAACTCATCTCGAGAAAAAGTATCAAATAACTCGGTGCACTCTTCATCATTCTTCATTTCCATTAAGTGACATCCAACAAAGTATTAAACATACACTTCATTGCAAGAGTGAGGCCACCTTAGAAATTCTCAAGTAAAGCCCAGTCGTCCATACCATGCTTAGTACGAGAACTCAGGAGGTTGTTGAAATGCTCCCAAGCAGCATGGTAGGCCTCATCATCCTCCCTGCAAAACAAGTGTATTTGATCACGGATACGAGTAGCATGGTACGGGGGATAGTACTTCTTCAAAAAATACGCTCTCATATCCTCCCAAGTCGAACGGAATCCGCAGGTAGGCTGTCAGGTAGGGCTAAAGAATAAGGTTATCCAGATCCAGACCTTGGAGATTGGAAATATGATAGATTCGCATGAATTTTGAAATATGACCCGGGGCATCCTCATCGTCAAGACCGTGAAATTGAGTTGCATTTTAAATAGTGTTCATGACGTATGAAGGATATTTCAAGGTATTGGTGTTTGCAGCAGCAGTAGGAGGGATGACCAGATTGCGAACATCTGTGAATCCATCGGTGGACATCTGGTGGATGGTGCGTTGTGGTGGTGCTTTGTGTCCTATGTTCATAGTAGAAAAAGAAAGTGGTGAGAGAGGTGAAGGAGGTGTGTCTAGTGTAGAAATGGACTATGACTCTGACGAATAAGTAGAATAGGAAACAGTTGCGGAAGTGCGTACCTTTGAGAGCGAGTCTCTTAGGCGCAAATGGAAGTTGCTTTCCGGATCTTCACACAAGTAAAACAAGGGGGAATTTTAAGAACGGGTTTGGGACGTGCACTAGAAATAAATGGCAAGAAAGAAAGATTCAAATTAAGAACATTATAAACCTAAAACTAAGCAGATTGAACAATAAAACTCTAAGTGCCTAAGAGTCACCGAAAACGGTGCCAAAAACTTGATATGTAATGCTCATGTGTGAAATTGGGCTCAAGTAATAAATTTATAAAAGCGATCTAAAGATGACAACACATAACAACAAGTGTACTGATCAGATATAGCAAGTAAGTAAGACCAAATATCGTCCAAGGACTCTAAGGCATAACCAATGGCACACTCGAGTTGAAGATGGTCATACTACCTATTAACTAAGTTGGGGTGGGGAGAAGGGGGGGATTTTGGTCTCTTCTTAAAGTTATCAAACAAGAAGACAAGTAGTATGAAATTAACAAGTAAACAATCAGATGAGAAAAGAGCAGCTACCTAGGATAGAATCATGCATCAATTATGAAGTTCTCGGATCATGGACTCATGATTGGTGACGTGTTTTTTTTATAATTAGGACAACGACATCCTATGTAATATGGAATCCCCTTCTAGTCCAAACTAACATGATAAAGGTACCAATATAAACCTAGTGAAGCACACACTATCTATGGTCAGTTTCCCTCCCAGTATAACCTGTTCTCGTACCAAATTTTCCTCCCAGCTTATTATAACAACTGATGAGAAACAATTCATGTGGTCCTATATCAATTCTCCTAAGGACAATACTAGTTCAACACAGGTCCCCTTCCGGTCCACCAAAACCTAACCAATATACAATATACAATAGACAAAATTACCCTTTTACCCTTCTGGTCTCAAAGATGCAAAACACAATCTAAATCTAGAAATTAAACCAAACCATCAAAGTTATCACACACAATAACTCCTATACATAATCAACTACCAATTTCTGATTATATTATAATGCAATATTGTTAAACACAACTGAATTCTAACTAAGACAAAACCAATCTTATTATATCATTGTCCAAACACTGATACAATCACAAAATCAAGCAATCATCACATTCCTAGGTAGCTACTAATGAATTTAGCCAACAATCATCATAGTAATATTCAAAGCATTCATATTAATCACTAAATTCATTGTATTAAACAGAAACGAATAAGAACAATCTAAAAACATGAAATTAACAAACTAAAATTAACCAACCACTTGCAAATTTTCAATCAAGCTTCCAACTTTATGATTCCAGCAAATTCCTCGTCCAGAATCGTCCATAAAGCCAGAAGTAATCGAACATTAAATCTCTGGAATGACCAAACTATTTATAAGAAAACATTGGAATTTTTGGTGGACATGGAACCTACGCATACCGCACAGCATCGGGCCCCAGCCCTGCGCGTATCGATCAACAAAAAATAAACGGGATCTAATATTTTTCTTTTTCCTAGCTCGCGTGCTACGCACTACTGGTTCTCTTGTCTTGCGCTTATCGCGTAGACTTCATTTTTCAGATTTCTTCATTATTTTGAGTTGTTTTCAACTGGGTGCTAGTGCTTTGACGTTTAAGTTCAAAATAATCATTTTCAACACGAACACATGCAAAATACGAGAAGTTTATGTACAAGCACGTTATATATATAAACCTATACAAACTGTACACATTAATAAACAATAAACTCTAAGTAGACACTGAAATGATATGTGTTTTGCAACATGTCAGCTACTCCTAAACTATATAACTCTCTCTATTTAAATAGTTAGTGTTTAACATGATGCTAAAAACGTGGAATGTTCTATGTAGAAAGCTAAAGCTTGAAACTTAAACTTGGTATTTGTTGGAATTAGGTCTAATTTATAGGATGGCGATATCAAAACAATTGTTGCATAAACTAATATTCTGCGGGTTATAGCATATGATTGATTTATTAGATTTCTGCGACTTAGTTGCAATTTGATCAAATACTATACGTAATTTGTTAAGATTCTCATGAAATGATAATTAACAAATGTTTAATCATGAATCTTGTAATCAATGCAAAACCCCAATTCCTAATCATTATATAAATATTAAAACGCAACGTTGGTGCCGACCACCTTTATTGAATTAATTGTAAAAGCGTATTCCTTATCTGTATTACTTTTGCAACGTAAAAAACCATGTTGGCTAGCTGAGTTGGTTTCGTTGCTTTGTTTGGTTCGTGTGGTTTGTTTGGAGGCCCAGGTCCAAATCTTGTTAACCTTAATACCTAATCATTAATCTTAATCTAATGATTTTGTTTTACTAATCATTGACTTATCAGCAAAATCCTAACATGACCAAACATTTTACTATGGATTTGTTAAGTATTTCATTTGCCTACTCTTTTTTATAGGTTAAACAACTTGATATGCGTAAGGGTCATCACCGGTAACGTGATTTTATACTGTCGAATAAAAATGTTTTATATTTGACTCAATTTTTGCGGGTACCTGTAGGATGTGGTGGTGAAATGTGAAGTAACTCGAAATTATACTGTCAAATTAAAATATACTATATTTGACCTGATGTGTTTTCGATCAAAATTTACGACGAAACATAGACCAATAAAAAACGCAAATAAAATAAACGTTAAAATGTATTATTTTTTACGCATCTCGCTTCCTGAAAAATATTCCGTCGAAACGTAGATATCTCAAATGGATACAAACCTATAGATGAAAATAAGAACGCAATAAATTTTACTTTTTAAGTCAAGACATAAAATGGTGAGTCCAAAACTTTAAAAATCCGAATGATTCAAAATAATATTTTACGAAGTTCTTAGAACTAGAGGGGATTAAAGTATCAAGTCGGAACACTGCTCTCTTCGTGCAAAGTTTACATCGAAACGTTCACTAATTTTTTAAAGTAAAAGTTTAAAGGGGATAAAACCAAAGTTACATAAAAATCGAGGAGGTCAAATTAACATTTTGAGAAATATTTAGAAATAAGAGGGCTAAAAGTGTGAAAACAAAAACTCGAGGGGTGTAAATGTTCGTGAAGAAAACCCTACCGGCCTTACTTTCTAAGAGATTAGAATTTTTCAAAAGTAAAATTTATGGTTGTTTCTAGGAAAATAAACGAAATGACACATTTAATCAAGTTATTGCCAGAATGACCAAGCTGGCAAAAAAATAGTGTCTGTTTCAACTGAAACAGACATTACCCTAGTCGGTGGCTCCCGACAATAAGGATGCATGGTGGGTCTATTCAAGCAAAATTTTTGCCGTCTTCCGGTCCCGTCAAAAATAGTATCTGATGAGCTTCACCTAGCACTACACTAGCCAACGGCTCCCTGCACTGAGTTGCGTGATGGGTCTATTCAGACAAAATTTTTGCTGTTTTTGATCCTGACAAAAATATTGCATGATGAGCTTCACCTGACACTGCCCTAGCCAACGGCTCCTGACAAAAAAAGTGTCTGATGCCCTTTTTTTACTACGTGACTGAATATGATTGGATGAAAATTGATAAGGTAGACAAAATTTTTTGATTATTTTAACAAAACCTATGTCAAATCGGTTATTTCGTGATTTTCTATTGTTTCTTTCGATAACAAATACACGTTTTTGCACCGGTGGATTTTGGGCCAGTTCTTATACGAGAATGGTTGGTTGTCAAGTTTGAATGTGAGAAATATAAACCACATAAATTTGGCCGGCCAAACTCCAAATAACATGATTACATAAAAAATGTCCATTAATAAATATTTTGGGTCCCTCGATTTTTAATATTATATAACTTGATCAATTCTTTTATATTTTATTTTTTGTTTTCCAACTTCATGCAATGGTGTGTCATCTTCATCTATATCTACTAACAAGGGTTTTCAACCAATTAATTGTCTTCTATTCTAGAGAAGATGCATATATAAAGTAGTTGTGTACGTAGTGGATGCTAAAAATGAGAACCACCTGGTGACAAGAATATTTAATTAGTATTTTGTAAAGATAATATAACTAAAGATTAGTATTGAGATAAAGTACGTTAGTTACATAGACCTTATTAAAGTTAATAAAAAAGTTGTGTTTAAAAAAGTTAATTAAGTTAATTAAAAAGTAAAAGAAAACGATACCATTATACTCTATATGATGTAGAAACATTAAAGAATAGCAGAATACCGAGGACAGATAGAAGAATTATTTTGAATGTGATGTTTTGTGATGTTGTCTAACGAATTCAGACTATCAGATTCTATTCTAGAATCATTCCATGGATAAAACACAAACCAAAGAAATGGTATGAAACCCTAACGAATTCAGACTATCATATTCTAGAAACATTCCATAGATAAAACACAAACCAAAGAAATGGTATGAAACCCTGAAGCATCAACAATTCAATATTTGTTTTTCTGTACCTGAGACAAATTAACAATTGTGTCCTATCCGATCTGATCTAATACCCTTGTTCTAATATCAATTCCATTGTTTTTATTTTTACAAACTTTATCACAGTAGAGCAATTAACCACAAACTAAGAAGTGACTCTCGTTAGCCTATGTACCTTCACATAAATCTCCAATTTCACAAATAATAAAGAGCATGAATATCAATTTTATGAGTTATTAGATTTTATTTGTGAACTTTGATTGACGAGTATGGACTCAAATGATGGTCATGAGAGTCTCAGTTCTAACGTCGGCAAGGGACGATGGTCATTCTAACATCAGTGAATTATTTCTTTTTGAATGAATTACTTTTTTGGCTCTTGTGACATTTCTGTTAATTTTTTGGTCAAAAAATAATCTTTTAACTATTTGACATCTTGATTTTAAATTATTAACCTTTAAGGATTGATTAAGCTAGTTTTTATCATCACCCAAGTTAACTCTATCCATAGTCCTTAAACCATTAATAATTATAAATTCAAGTTATTCTTGATTATTATCATCACATTTATGTTATCTAATAAACGAGATATTTTTATAGACACATGTCACATTTTTATACCTACTAATTCTAATGATTACCTTTCTCTTTTCTATTAAGAGTTAATCCATAATGCTAAATGTTTGTCTCTTCTAAGGAGGTTGTAAAGGAAACTATGCCATGTTGAAAGATTTGTTGATTTCGGCAACTCCTTCGGCTTCACTTTAACCGATCGGCAAGTCCTCGGCAACCACTCCTATCCCTTCGGCAACGGCAACCTCTCGCCGAATCGGCAAACTTTCGCCGAATCGGCAAAGGGTAAAGGTGTTTGATTGGGTGGTACCATTTGCTTAAAAGGTGG
>WOUH02061803.1:0-10598 GCA_009936405.2 Stevia rebaudiana
TTACTCGTAACTTTCAAACCGTAGCTCAAACTGAAATTCTGATTATACTCCAATGAACCTAAATTTAGAGTAGAATACAATAATAATATGAAATACATATAATCATCGTGTTACAAATGGCGTATTGCCGGAATATGTATAGTCAAAAGCCGTAAAGTCACCGGTCAACTGCCGGAAAACGGCCAGTTGTTACACGCGACGAGGAGCAATAGATCGAACTAGAGTCACGATTTCGTCTTCCTTCTTCCTCGTAGCAGTCGACGCAAGCTTCCCCCCTTTTCTTTTCTGCTTCTTCGTCGACCACATATCCCAGACGCATATATCTTTTTTTTTTTACAATTTTACCAATTACACCCTTGGACTTGAGGAGATTTTGTAAATTGTTTCCTTATAAACATTGTTTAAAAAATGTTTATTGAATACAAAACACAATTTATGGTTATTTTTATCATTCAGAAGAGTCAGTCAGATACAGAATCAAACAGTCAAGTTTCAGTCAAATGCAGACTCAGTTAGAACTTCTAACTGGGTCAGCTTCTGACTCAGTCAGATCATACCCAGTCAGCCGAAACAAACAGCCTCTAAGTCAGGTCATGAGTTCTATTACATGCTGGTGTAAATATTTGATGTAATAAATAATAATGTAACATTTGTAGTTAAAAAAAAGACAAACTTGAAAAAAAAATACAATCTAGTCATCAACTTCCTAAATAAATGAGTGACTGAATCAAATATTCATGTTTACATATAACGGAAGTAGGTTCAATAAGCAAAAATTGGAGCTATATTGCCAGTTTGCCACTTGATCTGGAGTAGATATCTCGAAAAGTATTTAGCGTTCATTCGTCCAATTGTTGTTTTTGAAATTGGGCTCATGACAATAGAAAATTGGTTAGACAATCGGGTCAACCATGGGCCGTCTATTACCAGTGTTGGTGTCAACTCTTTTCATGTCCCTGTGACTTATCATTTGTTTTATTACGTTCGTGTCTTATCGTGTCATGTCTTGGGTCGGTAAGTTTGGCCGTACAAAGAACATGAACAAACGAGAACAATGTTTATTAACACTATCATACTTATGAAACCAAGCCTTCAATTAGAAATGCGCTATACAATAACAACTTGTGAACATCAAAATGCATGTCCAAAATCTTTTTTGAAATGATAATTAATGAAATTCCGGTTCTAAAAATTACGAACATGTAACTATACCATACATTTGTGCCATAATCTACATATGAAACTAAAACACCATATAAACACAATACATATTTGTTCATCTAGAATATTCAAACCGGTTTTCAAGCAACTTATGAGGAGGATAGTACTGAAAGCTAGATACATTGTCTGCACTCACATACACAACTTTAAAAATGTCATACTTTGCAAAAACTGTAGCATCAAGAACCCAATTTTGAAGCGCTTCTCGAAGATCATTTCTAAGAAGAAACGAATAACACGATTGCAAATTCTTCCACAAGAAGAAATTAATCATTATAGGCCTAGTTTCACACTTTAAGCATACACCAGCAATGGTATCACCCATCTTGAGGAAATAAGATTGAAATATGGACAAGCATGTGTACACAAACTCTTGCTCCTTTGTTTTAGTGTTAGACAAAAGACGAGTCACGCTAAAACAGACAGTGTCACCCGTTGAAAACTTTGCAGCTGGTGACCCATCCCTTGCTTTGCCACCATACGCGACCATGAAGTTATGGTCGATCAAAATGGCCATGCTTTTCAAATTTGTCAATGCTGAAAACTGTTTATTAGAAAAATGTGTATGAGAGTTATGCCTTAAAGATGAAAACAAAATGTAGAAAATACATGAAATAGAATTGTTATTTTATAATAAGTGTAATAGTTTATATCTCAAGAGGATATATGTAGCCAATATGCAACTAATCTTACAAAACTATAATATATTGAGGGAAAATCTCGATTGATCGTTTTGATCAATAATTAAGTTAACACTTATCTCAAAAGATTTGTCTTTATGCTATTGCGCCTTTTTTTAATGATTGTAGTACAATCCAACATATAACAACACACAATGAAAACAAAATTTGCATCAATTGTTTTTGTGTTTTACGAATAACGTAGTAATTAGTCACACACACACAATATACACTACAACAATATTGAGGATCACCGACGAGGTATATAGAGAAACAAATTATGTAGTAATTATCTACACATCATTGGCGGAGCATGAATTATCGTCATAAATTCTCTTCAACGAAGGATTTCCTCAATGGGATCATCCGTCGATGAAGGTCATTCGTTTTGTAGTGATAGCAATGCAAATATATCAATCCGTAACTCATGTAAATATAACACGATTTAACTTACAAGTGCTTCATGTAAGAGTTCCTTGTCGTCATTAGATCTCTTGATCCATGCTCCATACCATATGATCTGAAATGTGACAGTTAAAAACGTTACTTCAAATTAGAAGAAAGAAAAATACCAAAAAGTGTTTGTAATATGTTTGACGAATGACGTTCACAATTTTATCATATGTATATATCCCGTACGAATTCAATTTTAATGTATTAGACATCGAAGAGTAAGAAATTAGACCTCAACTTAATTAATTTATTATTGCTCCAAAATTTTACTTTTTCTTTTATGTTAGACATTTTTTAATGAAGGTTCTCCTTGACCACTTAGAATATTCATTAAATTTGGTGTCCCATTGACATTATTTAGGTCTTTCAAATGCATGTATTTTCTTATAACTTGTGAGTCAGACGCGTCGCGCATAATCTGTTTTAAGAAAAACATATTGTTTGGTTAATAATGCAATAAAAATAGTGGTTGGAAGTGTATGCTCAAATGATTGGGTGATGTGACAACTTAATAAAGTTATGAACTTAGCTTGCAATTCAATACTTACAGGCTTAGCATAGAATGAACTTTGGATGGGGTTTTCTATTTTTTTCTAAAGATCTCAGTTGCCAACCTACATCTTAAGGTAATGAGAGTCTACAGCTTCAGCTCAGTCTACAATTTCGGCTAAGCCATCAAATAAGACTAAACCAACGACGTAGGTTTTTCCTGTAAATTAGGTTGATTTAGTCTGCAAAGTTGCAGGCTAAGGAAATTGATCATATTGGAAAAGTAATAGTGGTCAATGAGCATTTTGGTAAATTTCCTTAACTAGGGCATTTGTGACTAATTTACGACTGTTTCGGTGGTTGCCAGGGGCGCAGGTTAAGCCGGGCCTGGGGTCGCCTGGGCGACCGCTGATTTTTTCGCGCGTAGTGTAAATTTCGCGATTTCGACCGAATTTTTTTTTATATATATAAGTCGGCAACCCATTAAATCCCTTAAAATTTTACATATATGATCTTGGCAACCAATGAAACGAAATTCAAGCTCCACTGGTGGTTGTAAAAGTACGTGGTTGATTATGTGATTTGATTTTCCTTCCTTTCTATGTTTTTCAACCCAAAAAAAAAAAAAAATTCATTCTATGCCTCTATGGTACTAATAAAAAGACGAAGCATATCATAATTTCATAAAGGGACATAAGTACCTAACTAATGAAAAATCAAGATGATCCATCGACCTCGATCAAAATTTGTAAACTTTTTATACATTAATGTTGAATTTTTATTAAGAAAAACAAGGGTTAGATCCCGAATAAACCACCTTAGTTGTCGTGGGTAGAGAAGAAAACATTATGATAGCCATGCATCCAAATCCTACTAAGAAGTTCTGGTTTGATAAACATACACACACACACACACACATATATATATATATACACATGTACATACATATTTTTTTTTGTTTTAATTAGCTGGTGGTGTAAGATTTGAGAGATATACCATATTGCCATGGATGCTTTTGAAGATGGAAGAATGAATGCAACCAAGACTTTCAGTGAACAAAGAGAAGTGCTTTAAAGTATCCAGAAGCTCATCAACAATGGCGACCGTCGGCCTCAAAACGCACATAAATATGTCAAGATTCCTGTTGCTAAAAGGCATGAAGGATGCCATTATTGTGTGTGTTAATGTGTGCGTGTTTTGTTAATAGTGATTATATAATTAATGATTGAAGCATGAATAAGAAGATATAGAAGAAGAGAATGAAGCTGCAATCGATCAATGGTGAATTAATTGACCGGTGTCGTACAGGTTATTGGACGTTGAATTCCAGGAAGGAATGCACTTCTGGTCGCATTTGGCTTCTTAATTTGTTTCGCAATTATTATTATTATTTATATATATTAAAAAGGAAATTTTATGATCAAATGATCAATGTTTTGTTTTTTATTTATTTTTTAATTCCCTTTTGCATTTCGTTTCTAATTGGACGGTCAAACGATAATGAAATTGTTTGACTCCTATTTAAAAATTTTATATTTTATTTAAAAGAATTTTCGGACTAATTATTTTCAGAGAGGAAGTCAATGGTTTTTTAGACTAAATTACTTTGGATAAAAAAAAAAATAAGATTTAAACAATTTCACTAGTAGAACTAACACGATAGAAAATAGTAGAGTATCGTTAAAGGAACAATTAAAATAACTGTTAAGGGATAAATGGGTAAGAGTATTTATCCAAAAAAATTTACTATTTAAACAAATCAAATATGAAATTGTTAAATAGGAGTCAAACAATTTCACTGATAAACAAAGACAATAGGAAAGAATCGTTTGACCGTCCAATTAGTAGACTCCTGTTCTTGTTGGCTTGTTGCCAACCATCATCCATCGAGTTCGAATTTATGAATTTTTTTTGTTTTCTTTGAAAGATGTACGGTCTATATTTTTCTTCAAATTTAATTGGATAAAAATGTGTGGCTTATATTTTTGGATTGATTTAATTTTTATCTAGAATACCAGTTTTCTTAATATCATTGTTCGTTTGTGCTTTTTATAAAATGTTGTGATATAAGGCTCATTCAAATGGCTAGCTATGAATTGGTGTTTAGGTTTCTGTTATGCATTCGGGTCTTACGGCCTGGTATGTTTGGTTTTATAACGGGTACGCTTTAGGATTTTGCGACAGGTTACTCTTTAGGGTTGTACGATGAGGTATGCTTTAGGGTTTTACGACGTAGTGAGTTTTTTCTTCTAACTTTTTGTTTTTAATTTCTTTTTATTCATGTTGTGAATTTAGCATTGCGTCTGAATTTGCGATCAGGTTTCCCGAATTTGCATTTTTTTGTTTTACAGCGGAGTGACGTTTGTTTTTACGACATGTTACACATTAGGGTTTTATGAGAGAATGGTACTTTTAATCTACGTTTTGACGCCTTCTGTTTCTCTTTGGACATTGGATTCATAAAACTGATGTATACATCTTCTGGTGTACATTTAACATTAGTCATATATGTATGTTTTTGCAATTCTAA
Organism: Stevia rebaudiana; assembly: GCA_009936405.2. Taxonomy (NCBI): domain Eukaryota; kingdom Viridiplantae; phylum Streptophyta; class Magnoliopsida; order Asterales; family Asteraceae; genus Stevia; species Stevia rebaudiana. Next base: position 5,374 of record WOUH02061803.1, read on the forward strand.
AAAGGTTACCTGTCTTTTACTTTGACCATTATTTTCATATTTAGAATATTTCTTGTAGCTTAACTTTTTATTGCGTTTTATTTAAAAAATCATTGTTAGTTGAATACTTTCTTTTTATACAAGGTTGGACGGTATGGCCCTTCGAGCTCTCAATGAGTTCTCAAGGGTTTGAGAGGCAATGTGTCGTATAGAAGCGTGTTGGAGGTCGTGGGTTACGATTCGGTTTCACTAACCCGAGGGTGAAGTCGAACATGTGCGTGGGTGTGTGTTGGTGACATTGAAAATTGAAGAGAGTACCGTTGTATAGGTTGAAGGTTGGAGAAGGCAAAACCGATGTGACAAAAAACGACAAAATCTGCTTGAATATGGATTACGTACACCAAATGGATAGAGATCCACAACATACATAATATTATTAAGGAGAAAGTGAATACGGGGCTGTTACGCACCTAATGTAGGTGTGAAACTATTCAAAACTACGTAATTTTGATTAAATTGACGTAAATTTATCTTTAATCTTCTTTATCTAGTTCTTTTTTTATCACTTCACATAACTTTCCACTACTTGTTCTTCATCATAGTTACAAATATGGATTCCTATTTTATGTCTTCACGTTTTTGTTAAAGAAGTAAATTTGAATTATAATGTTTATGATATGTTTTTTTTAATTGAAACATATGTGAAATGATGAAACATAACCAAAGAAATATGATACAAATCGATTTTTATTTTGATTTGATGAAACTGACGTAGTGTTGAATAGTTTCACATCTAAGTTAGGTGCGTAACAGCCTCGTATTCACTTACTCATTTACTCCTATTATTTTATATGTTGTATATTTCACACAAAGAAAGCCAAGGACGTTAATGTCTTTAAAGATTTTCTCGTTGAGCATCAAGATTTATTGATAGATGTATTACTATCTAAAAACTCATGAATTTATACGGATTTTGATAATCAATACTTAAAATTTTTATCAATGAATAACTACATATATATATAAAGTTACTATGTTGTGAACACTCAAATAAGGTTTAGTTTTAAAATTATTCATTAGAAAGTTTTTAAATATAAATTCCTAAAATTTAGTGTGTGATGTGTGTGATCATGGTGTGAAAACTCAAGTAATATAATTTATAATAAACGATCAAACAATCCACACAAAAACGGCATGTGTACCGGTCGTATTGTAGTGTGAGTAGAAAAACCGAGTGTCGTCCAAGGACTCAATGAACAGAACCACAGGCACATCAGAAAATTGAAGGGTCATGCAACTTAGTGTCTAAGGGTAATATGGTCTTTTCACTAAACAAACAGTCAAAAGCAGCAAACAAGCAGGCAAACTAGCAAATAACAATCAGAAGAGAAAGCAATAGCTATCTAGGCTAGTATCACGCAATCATTCAAGTAATAACGGATCATGGACTCAATAATTGGTGATTTGGTTTCTTAAGATTAGTTAACTAATGGCGTAAGTAAGCTATGTGGAGTTATCCTCTCAGCCTAGACTACTATAATGAAGATTCCTATTAGATTAACTTATTAGTACCCTAAATCTATGGGTTAGGTTTCTTCTCGACCTAACCTATCCTGTAATCTAAGTATCCCGCACCCGATTTTCCTCTCGGCCTGAATCGTGCACTAAGACTACAAAACCGTTTAATCAATTACACTTTACTTGCTAAAGATATGTTCAATTAACCTAACTCATCCTCTCGGTCCACTCAAATTAACCAACCCCACCGTAGACAATTTAATTCTATACCCTCTCGGTCTCAAGAACGCAAAATGCAACTTAAACAAGAAAATCAAACAAGACATCAATGCAATTCATAGACAAACAACCCGTTGCTATTAGCTAACTGTTATGTAGTTGATTAAGGTCTGTATTTTAACTTAATTACTACCAATTAGTAACTATCATTGTCCAAACACACCATTAATCACAAAGAATTCATGCAATCAACATTACCTAGGCAACTATAAACGAAATTAGCCAATCATATTCATTGCAGTCATCACAAAATCATAAAATATCAACTGTTGACATCGTTCAAAACAGAATAGAAGTAGAATTTTGCAAGAACAAACTAAAACAATATTCTAAACAATGTAAAACCAACTGAATTAAGCCACTAAACCCTTCCAAGCTCCAAACTTGATTATTGCAGCAGCTTCCTCTCCCAAAATCATCCAAAATTGCTTCAGAAGTCGAACCCTAAAACCATCTGGATCGGTTTCAATTAACAATTCTAAAATTAGGGTTTTGAACGATTTGGGCCCGCGCGACGCGTGCGGAGGCTGTTTCTTCTCACGCGCGTACCCTCTCGAACAAAATACATAGTCGGGGTCCGGTTTCTTTGCTTCGCGGGCGCGGGCGATACGTGCAAATCCGTCTCATTTCTTGCGCGTAGCACGAGGAACTGGAATTTCAGGTTTTTGAACTTATTTTCTTGTACATTCGTCTCGTTTCCACTTGGATGCTCGTTCCTTGTCGTTTAAGCTTCAAATCCATCGTTTCCACAACAAACACCTGAGAAATATGAAAAGAATAAGTAAAAGCATGAAACGTATCTAAAACAATACAAAACTATACAAAATAACATAAAAACGACTCAATATACAACTAAGAATGTAATGTGTTTTACAAGATATCAGTGTGTAATTATACAGATCAAAAAAAGATTCAAATTTAAAATTTTCAGTTGTTTTCGTCTTTAAGCTTTGTGAGGCTTCATAATTTCAGTCCACTTAACATTTTCCGCCCATAGCGTTTCAAATATTCACAGTTTTCGTCATTAAACCCTTAGAAAAAACTGTTAAGACTTGAAACATTAGGGACGAAACTATTAAGACTTGAAACATAATGTAACGCCCCAAATTTTGAATATTCTAATTACAAGAATTAGAGAAGTTTCAATCTGTTTAATAGCATCTTTCTGATCAAATTCCAGACTTAGGACCTTAGTAATTTCAACGGTACGTTAAAATAATTTGATATTTATATGATAGAAATACTTTTATCATATTCATATACGTATTTAGAAGCGTTTGAGTGTATTTTGATTTGAGCAACGATTTGAATGATACGCGTAAAAGGATGAAGCGTTTGATAGATCTCAAATCTTAACACCTCTCTAGGAGGTGAAACCAATGAGGTTAGATAGGAAATTGAAAATCGTGAACGTAGGCGAGAACCGCACGTGAAACAGAGTCCGAACGAAGCGGGAAACGAGAAAACAAGTTAACCAATCGCGCTAATCAGATTATACCACGCAAGATTGGCCAAAAACCTGCGCGTAGCTTTGCTGAATTCGCCTATAAAAAGTAGCATTTGGCCAAATTCGTTTCCACGCCCCATTTTCGATCCTCTGACCTCGTTTACAATCAAATACCCATCTAAACCAAAAGAACTCCTATTTACCTATTCCGATAGCATTGGGATCGTCTCGTCATACCTTAAATAAACTTATTTTGGTTTAGATATTAAGAGTTTAAAGTTTTGTTTTAGGGTTATATCTTAATTTATCTTTTTTTGTTTAGTTTCTAGAGTTTACTTTTGGGAATTAACTTCAGGTTTAGAAAATGGTGCACACCACCATTAGGCGCCCCACACCGACCGGTCTCACGACCAACATGATGGAGGTAAATCGTGTGACCCAAGGAATATTAAAAGATTCTGGCTTTAAACCCTGAACCTCCTTTATGGATTCCTATCCCCTTACCACTAGCCTATTATCGCGGTTTTATAGGTTTATGGCTTAGAATAAGGATTTAACATTGGGGTTCTTAGCTTTATGGTTTATCTTTTAAGGTTTAGGGTATAGCTTCAAACTATTAGGGTTACCTTTTAAAGTTTAGCCTTAGAATTAAGCTTTTGGGTTTAGGGTTTAAGTTAAAAGATCTTGTTAAGGCTTGACAAGACGATTCCAACACCCTCTGAATGAGCTTAATCGGAGTCAATTTGGTCTAATAAAAGAAAATTATGTGTTCAGTGACTTCCGGTCTCCTATAAATTTGTGTTCAAGCCCCGCCACTCTCACAAAGATAGTTAAGGAAAAAATACAAGTATGAATTATGTAACAAGTAACAATTTTTATATTCTTTAATAATTACCTTATGGTTTTGTGACAACACGCAAATTCAGGTCCGTATTCCGACTCGTTTAATTTCACTTTTATACGTATTATCATCACGTGCTTATACTTAATACTGAAACACGTACACATACACGATTAAACTCAACGATTAACTCTCGAACTCGTAAACAAATGGATTAAAACTAAAACGAAATAAAACGCGTAAACGAAACTATAAAAACTAAAACGATATTAAACGCGCGCGACTTCTCGACCGTCACCAAAACCTCTCGATCCCGTACGCCCTCTCGACGGCACCGAAGCTCTCGATCGCAACCGGTTCGATCCCTCTCGATCGCTCTATCTCTCTCGACCACTCAATCCCTCTCGATCTCTCTATCTATCTCGATCCCTCTCCCTCTCGACCTCTCCATCCATCTCGATCCTTTCTCGACACATGCATGCATGCATGCATGCATGCATCACGTCCAAACACCACCACCGTGGCCCTCTCGATCAACAGCACCATCTCGATGCCATTTCGATGGAACTCCTCGGCTGGAAAGGGAGGATTTCGATCAAAAGCATCACCTCGATGGCCCTCGATCCCCCCTCGATGGGATCACGATCGATCCTTCTTTTTTTTAATCCCTTCAACCGCCCCACTATCAAGAAATGGAACCTAAGGATCTCGATGGAAGCTATGTCACACTCGATGGGTTCTCGGCACCACCCCACCCCATCTCGATGATCCCTCGGTCCCCTCTCGATCACGCCCACAAATTCTCACCACCTTAACCCCTCTCGGCCTTTCCTCGATGATACCTCGACCAAATAAGCCACCAAAGTCAAACCTAACCAATTAAACAATTCGAATTACCATACTGAAAATCCAAGATTTCCGCTCCCCTTATCTTATCCAAGGATATACTATAAAACCACCCACTTAATTTACATTGCATTCTCTTCTTCTTTTTCTCATCTTGATCGACAGAAACACACACATTTCTCTGCTATTTACCTCATCCCATTCTCAGATTATATTGCATCAAACCATACTCATTTGAATCAAAGGAAAGCCACATTGTTATTCTCGGTTGATAAAGTGAAGATTCTCGCCTTCTCCCGACAAACCTTACGTAAG
>WOUH02061834.1:0-10597 GCA_009936405.2 Stevia rebaudiana
TGCCCTTTAAATTAAACGGTTTTATTTCGTATTTCACACCGCTCATAATAATTCTGACCCGAAAATGATACTTTATTCGAGTCTTTTTATGCAAAATTATGAGATGCTATTTGCATGCAGTGTTTGACATTAAATCTTCTACTTCAGTTGAGTTACATTTTCATGTTGTGATTGTATATTGAATTCAAGTATGTTGTTATCATTGTACTTGAATAGCTTTCAAACATGCTACCAGATATAAAAAAAATGTTTCAATTTACAATCGGTTTTTGGGTTTGTGACAATATGGGTCATTTATCAATGCATGTGTGTTGGGTTAATCTACAATCTTTTCAGAATCTTGATGCGATTTTACATGAACTTATGCTTTTCAGAATTTAATCATTTTAAGTTGTAATCTGTGTTTAAACAAGTAATTTAGAATATACGTGAAGCTATCACTATTTGTTAATTTAGTTTTCCATTGCTATTAAACAAATCAACCAATTAGTGTGTCAAAAGATCCGGTACTTGTTCACTACCACGGTGAACAAATTTAAAAATAAATATGTAAATTCAAATATACTTTAATCGACGAGGTGATAGAATTATAGAAGTAATAAATTGTATTGTAAGATTAAAACCATTGCAGAACAAAAACATGAACCCTTCAAATGAATACTCAAAGTAACGTTCTTTAAAGAAATCACCATATGATAAAGAAACACTATTTTAAGTTTATATTTTTTAGTTAATGTCGTCCTCTAAAAGTCAATTTTGATGGATGGTTTTTTATTCGCAGTTAAAAGTCAGTTTTATTCCTAAACAATATATATGATACATAAGTTTAGAATCAAATATTTTCGAGCTTTTTATTCATAATTTGTGATATTGTTTATGTTTCCGTGAAACTTATCCTAGAGGTACTTTTATCAAAGCATGAACCCTCGCCTTTTCTTCAATTATTTTACACCTAATCTCATAATTCATACGAGGATGATGAAAATCTTTTGTTCATCAAGTCAACATATTCTCAAGTTAAGTTGGTCACAAAGAATTATAAAACTATTTATACACTAACGTGAGTTGAATCAAACAATAATTAAGTTTCCATATAAACATATTTTTTTAAATCACATTGTTGTCTAAAATAACATGTATTAAATTAAAATAAGACTAAAATTGTTAAAACTAAGACAAGGATTTGAGGAAAATCATGTACCCCGTGTTCACTTTTAATAACTATTGCATAGTAAGAAGTCATAATCAGAACACAGGTAACAAGTAACAACATAACTGAAGTCATAATCAGAACAAGACGACAACGACCGTAGTGTTGAAGTCTCAACCTAAACAAAAAGGACACCCATGTAACAAAGAAAAGATATTTGAGTGGAGATATTTGAGACTCTCTGATAAGAAATGAGAAATAGGTGTTGTGAATAAGACGAAGATGATGGTGTTTTTGATAATTAAATTCTTTTTAAAAGAAAGTAAAAAACTTAAAAACAAACTTACATCTAAAGATCTTGATGGATCATTCAACAATCAAAGGCTGATGGATTATTAAATTATTAAACAATTGAGGCCATATAAGTAATTTTATAAGTTGAAAATAAATGTGAAACTTTTAGTACCAAAAGAAAAAAAAATCATTTTTTATAGTTTCTTCTCACTTATATTTATTCTCATACTCAGCTTATACTCAACTGACACATAGTTGAATGGTTTGGTGAAATAGCTAAAGACAAGAAAATATTGGTTTGAAGAATTTCACATAATGATCTACACGAAAAATAAAAATAATGTTGAAAGGTGCATCTACCTAAAGCTAATGGTTTACTCATTGTCATCAATATTCAATAGCACCAGGTTTCAAAGTTTGACTCCAAGTCAAAGCAAACGGTTTTCATTTTCACCCATGGATAAACTACAAATCTGTCATCACATGTATCAGTTTTACGCATCACACCATCCGTACTAGCGACTTTCAACACATTTGTTCTTTCAAACCGCACCATCATCTCAAATCCGGTGTTCTTTGAGCAATTCTGTCATCCTTTTAAGTTTCTTGAAGCCTCAATCGAAGTGGGTTCGGTTTGTTACGCGAATTGATTGGCTGCCCAAGTGGGCAATTTGGGTAAGTTCGTATCATTGTATTCTAATTGGATTAATTCATATAGTTGATATTGTTTTTGAGATATAGTCATATAGTCGATGTTCAATCGATCTTGTTCGGATTCTGAGTATGAATTTGTTGTTGATTCGGTGTTTGATTAGAGATTTGGGGATTTTGACTTCTTGTGATTTGATCCTCAATTTTGAGCATATAGATTTTGGGAAAACGAAAGTTATAATTATTGGATTCATGAGATTATTAATAGTTTAGTTTGGTTCAAATTTACTTGATTAAATGACTCCAACCTACCAATCATCTTTAAATAATAATGCCCACATAAACAATTTTGTTTTTTAAACTTTGAAAAGATTTATTAATGGCTTATGGTTATTTAATTTTACTGTAATTGCAGATAAAAAATGGGTACATATCTCAGTACTCCAAAAACAGAAAAATTCTCTGAAGATGGTGAGAATGAACGTGTCAGATATGGTTTATCATCAATGCAAGGATGGCGCGCAACAATGGAAGATGCAGTGAGTAGATAATGATTTCAAGATTTAACAATTATCTTATATATTTTTGGTGAATACATGTGCATGTTTTTTTATATTTATATGAGAATTTACATTAAACTGAAGCCAACTTCAATATTTGATCTCTCAAATCATGATGAATTTCAATACTGTATCAAAAAAGAAACTTCAAATTTAAGTTTTTGTGTTGATGGTTTTCAATTTAGTTGTTATTATTATTATGATTATTATTATTATATGTGTTTTTAGCATGCGGCGCATCCTGATCTGGACCCCACTACCTCATTCTTTGGTGTATATGATGGTCATGGAGGTACATATTTGCGTTATGTTAATTATTTTTCAAATAAGTGAAATTTGTATGCAAGTTTTTAATTTAATTGTTTTGTTTAGTTTAATTAGTATTTCTATGTTGACCTCAGGTAAAGTGGTTGCAAAGTTTTGTGCAAAGTATCTTCATCATCAAGTGGTCAAGCATGAAGCTTATGCTACTGGTGATACTGAAACCTCTGTACAAAAGGCGTTTATCAGGTTAAAATATATACACGCATTTGAAAATTGAAAATAGTCATATTCTTTCATATACCACGTATATATATGTTTCAAATTATAGATTAATTATGGTTATTTTTTAATTAAATTTGTATGTATGGTGCAGAATGGATGAGATGATGCGAGGACAAAGAGGTTGGAGGGAATTATCGGTTTTAGGAGACAAATTAAACAAATTCACAGGCGTAATCGGGGGTCTTATATGGTCTCCAAGAGGCGGTGAAGCAAGTAATAAGGTTGATGACTGGGCTTTTGAAGAGGTAAATTTGTTTTAATATTTTTTAATCAATAAATTTTACCAATTTAAAAGTAAATCCGTTCCATTTTTGTGTTTTTTCTAGATATAAATATAGTTTTATATATCATTAAATTGTTTTTTTTTTTTAATTTATTGTAGGGTCTTCATTCTGATTTCACAGGACCAACATCTGGATGTACAGCATGTGTTGCAATTATGAGAAACAATCAACTAATTGTTGCAAATGCTGGTGATTCGCGTTGTGTTATTTCCAGAAAGGGTGAGGTAATATCAATCAAATAATTTAATTTCTCTTTTGTCTAAAACTTCCGTATCGCGTATGCCATTAGCAGATTAAAATAAGATTTACTAACTTTAGGTTATATATATATTTATACAGGCATACAATCTTTCTAGAGATCACAAACCCGCGCTTGATGTTGAACGAGAAAGGATATTAAAAGCAGGTGGATTTATTCATGCAGGACGAGTTAATGGTAGTCTTAATCTTACAAGAGCTATAGGTAATTTATCTATTTAATAATTAGATAATTTTTATATAATTTTTTGATTTTTTTCTCTTCGCGTGAATATTTGTATGTGAGAACAAATGAGCTAATTGTTTTTATGAATTAGTTAATATTAGAATTTATATTGTGCAGGTGACATGGAATTTAAGCAGAATAAGTTTTTATCTGCAGAAAAGCAGATAGTAACTGCTGATCCTGATGTTAACACTGTAAGTCCTTTACACCTTATAATTTTCATTTTTAACCTATTTATATGATTATTATTATTATTATTTTTATTTTGCTTAGGTTGAGCTATGTGATGATGATGAGTTTGTTGTGCTGGCATGTGATGGTATCTGGTAATGAATCTTTCCTTAATCCACTGTTTTAATCATGTGATTACTAAATAAACAGCTTTTATATGTCGTATGATTATCAATGTGTATGCAACTATTTTTTTTGTAGCTAAGTTATTTTTTTAAAAACTATTAGGGATTGCATGTCAAGCCAACAATTAGTGGATTTCATACATGAACAATTGAAATCGGTAAGTGATAATATCTCATCTTACTTTTAAATGATAAAATCTTTTTTATTTTCTATGTCTCTTGGTGTGTTATGGGTTATTAGTATTTGCAATTTGGAGTCAGTTATCTGTTAATTAAAGATTTTCAGTTTTTAATGATTGTGGATACACATATCTTCCAACAAGTTATCTATTGTAAAACAAAATCAGCTAATTCCCCATTCTTTTAGAATACACTTTACGTTTTACAAAAATGCGTTTTTTCGTCATTTTATATATATACATTACCCTGGAAACCTGAATAATATCATATTTACCCAACCAGAAAAATCAATATCAAATAAACCTATTCAAATGCAAGTTTTAAGAAAAGGGTATACATGTCATAACTTTGAAAATGAGTGTATTTGATATAATATATTTTATTAGATGAATATGATATCAACCTAGATTCAATAGTGATAAATGAAAATTTCCGTTTATTTATTAATAATATAAATAATGAATTTGCCAAACGGTCAACAGTTGATTATCTAACTATTTTTCTTAACACTATAAGTTATGGTCTTAATCTAATTTTAGTTCTAACTAACTCTTAAAACTTATACAGGAAAGTAAACTTTCAACAATATGTGAAAAAGTGTTTGATAAATGTTTAGCACCATCAACATCCACTGGTGAAGGATGTGACAACATGACCATGATCTTGGTGCAATTCAAGAAACCAATTCAACCAAATACTTCTGCTGATGAAGTAGATGATGATGAACTAAAAACTGCTGAAATTTAATCAAACTAAACCAATGTTAAAAAAGATTAATCTTTTGTGTTTTGCGCGCATGATACATGGTATATATTGTTGGTAGCAATGACACTGCCATCAAAGTTGTATGCTTTCAAATGTTTTCATGTTCTTGTTTTTGGTTGAATGTAAAGAAAAAGTCTTTTTGTTTGTTTTTAGGAGTATTAATGTTACTGTTTGGTTGGTTTTAACGATGAGTTTAGATCGAATTGTTGACTATAATTTCAGAAACGATAATCCAAACCAACTAGTAATCGCAATATGTTCGTTAACTACGGTTTCTAGAGTCATCTGATGATATTCTTTATTCTTGAATCTTGATGAGAATAAATGTGGATCTAACATGTTAATTCATTTTTATATTTTTTGTAGATGCTATCTAACCAATAATGGTTGTGGTGACAATCTAGTAATTTTATGTTGTACATGGTTTTGTTAAACAAACTCACATCTATTTTACGCGTATAAAGTGTTAAAAGACCAAAAAGATGTTAAAAGCTTCTAAAAACTGTAAATTTAGTGCAAATTTAATTGACTCTTTAGTGAATTAGTTAAAGAATTATAATTATAATTTATTTAAAAGAGTCAAGGTTGTTTTTATTAAAAAAAGAAACAAATATAGATAGAAAATTTATATCACTTATATTTTTCCAAGAGCCTATTGGCTATTTCCATAAATAATTATCTTGATATATCCTAAAAAGAACCCGTTTCTTTAAAAAAAAAAAAAAGAAAAAGAAAAAGAAAAACAAAAGATAAATTTATTCTTTCTAAGTTTAAAATGACATAGTTTGAGTTTGAGACGTCATACACAAAATCCCTAATTTTCTAACACCCTGTTCATTCAATTTAGCGGCGAAACTTTATTCTGCAAAACCAGCCAAGAACATGGATACAGGAGCAGTTCCAGAATCAGTAATGGAATCAGTAATCAGAACTTCAAACAACTTCAAAGAATTCCAAACTCAATTCGCCGATTTCTTGCCTCTTTGCGACCCTGAAACTCTCTCCGAATTGGACCCAATTCAGCGTGCTGAATCTCTACTTTTGCTTGCAAAAGCCACCACCACACTCTTCACATGTATCTATCTCTCTCAATCTTCAAACTTTTTGCAGTAAAAACGAATTGAGTTCATAGTTTAATTGTTGTTTGTTTGATTGTTCGAAAGTGAAGCTGCGGTGCAATGGGGTTGACCCAGATGACCATCCTGTCAGAACGGAACTTGTAGGGTTTGTTTTTACCGATTCGTGTGGTTTATTGCTATAAGATTCGTGATTAAAAAAGTGTGCTTGTTGGAAATTTGATTGAACTGTATTTTGTGTTCTTTTGAAATTGTTTAATTAGTAAGTTTTGTTTGATTTTTGAGTTATTGTTTATGTAGGAGAGATTGAGATTGTATCAAGAGAAGCTTGATAAGTGCATTAATTTAAATAAAGGTAAGTCTTTTTTTCTTGTCTACTTACTATATTATATGTAATTGAGTTTTTATAAGGATAAAACTTTTAGATTATTGTTTTAGAATGCTTATTAGATGTGCTTATTTTGTTAGTTTTTGAGATTGTTCGTCTAAATTTCTTTTTTGATTAATTGTAACTTTGTAAGTGATATAAGCAGTTTGAAGTTGCAAAGTTGCAAATTTGCAATAAGCAATCCCAAACACTTCCTAATAGATTGACAAATTCTGATCATTTAAGGAATTAATAGATTAATATCTGAAAATTAGTAACTTTATGCTTCCTTTTGATAACATGTTTTGTTGTAGCTAAAGTTGAAACTGATAATTTGACCCCTAAATTAGCAAGTGATCTTAATCCGAAGTGGACCAAAACACTTTGAACTGATCATCATAACTTAAAGTTGCTTTAATCAGATAAATTCACTTTCAAATGCACATCCTAATAACTTGCTTATGCTAACTTTCAGAATTATTGAAGAAATTATTTAATATTTATATTGAAATTTGAATAAATGCAGAACCCTTACGACCTTCAACAACTTTAAACTACCAGGCTGCAACACGTTTCATCGAGCATTCGTTACCCGATCTTACCTCTGGTAAGTGGTCCTTAACATTATCAAATCATATCTATATGATTTGTTTCATGTTTAATAGTTTTATATGATTATAATTTGCATTATTTTACAGATCAAAGGAAAAATATGAGGGAAATTAGTAGACGCGAGGGGAAAAACCGCGGTCGTTCAGAAGGAAACGCGAGCAAGAAAAGAAAATATCTTTCATCTAATAAAACTTCTGTAAAGACTGCTGCACAAGAGTTTCTTGAAAAGGCGACTCGTGAGCTTCTTGGTGATAATATAAATTCTTTAAAAGGGCCTCTAAAACCTCAAGATTCGGATGATGATGACACTTCACCTGATCCATAGGTATAGTTAATGCTTGTATTATTTATGTTTTTATTATTATTACTATGTTTCACTTATATTTTAGATAACTAGATGATAAAACATAAGATATATCTCATTACACAATAAATTTATGATCTTTGACTAGTTACGATCTTCGACATTAATAATCAAGTCTATTCATTACTTCAAAAAATTGAAATAAAATTTGTATTATTAGGTGATGTATAAAATATAATTATAAAATCAATTAGCTCAAATAAGATCAAATTTGTTTGAATAAGTTAAGTTAGCTGGTTAAACACCTTTAGTAATAAACTAATAACGCGTTCACTATAAGTTAATTTAGGTAACTTTTAAGCTTGGCCGATTCAACTTGTTAAAGATCTAATATAAACAATAATTGTCCCACTAAACAGGTTGAATGCTATAACACTATTCCTCTGTTAATTATTAATTTATATAATTGATTTGTTCATCAGGTTTACACGCCATTGAGAAAAAGATGCTTGAATTTCTGAATTTAACAGGAGCTTCTAATTTTCTTAATCATTTATTATTTTGTGCAGGGTAGCATGGTTGATCTTTGCAGCATATATTCTGCATGTTTTACTGAACCCTTTTTTTTTTGTTTTCTTTAATGGGTTTAAAATTGATTATGAATGTATTTTAGGACTAATGTAGTAGGATTTTGTGGTAAAAATGGGCAAATGGCTGCCAAATTCAGTTGTACGTTTATTATTTTATCTAGAATGTGCTCTGCTACCATAAATGATATATTCATGCATTACCATTGTTAATATCTCTAATATTTACAGTACAAAAAGTTAGAAAAAATAATATTTAGCGGACCCATATCTTCATATGGTTCTTGCTTGAGTGTGATTCTGAGTCATGGGTCGGGCTGGATTCGTCATAACCTGGGTGGGTCAATCCATGTTTTCAATTGTGGATCAAGTCAAAAGTTTGTGTGGATGGGTTCTTAGGTTTTAAAAAGCGCGTACGAGATGTGGTTTACATTAGGTGCATGGTTATGCGTTTTAGACTGCTCGAGGCGATAGGCGTACATGAGGAAACCTCTTGTACTTTTGAAGGTTTTGTGTATCAATGAGGCTGTACATGTAGTTTTTTAGGTTATAAACAAAGGTTATTGGTAAATTGTGCATTAAATAATACACTGAGGAATGTTCATTTGGGAACTATAAAAAAATAGGGAACTAAGGAACACTTGTGTGCCGTTGATCTTTATTACAACATAATCCAGTACAAAAAAATTAGTATTTGTACTAGATTTTTTTGTACTATAATTAAATTGTAATAGATTTTTTTGTACTGTATTGTTTTATACTGAAGATCAACGGCACACAACTGTTCTTCAGATTCCTCTTTTATTATAGTTCCCCTATGAACCTTTTTCATATACTTGTATATAAATTTTGAGTATCTAATGATAGAAACCTATGAGTAATAAGAAAGGTTATACTTTGTGCCTTGCTTTTTAAAACCTAGGATTGACATACGGATGCACAAATTGTTTTTTTACCAGTTATGGTTCCAAACTTGTTTCGGCTAAGGTCAAAGAAAGTCAAAACCAGTTTTTTATGGATTTGGCTCGGGTTAGGAACTCGTTTAGTTCCAGCTTTAACTTTGTTTTTAAACTATTAATGACTAGTTTGGTTCGAGTTAGACTAATTACAAACCGGTTCGGAATTCAGACAAGGGTTCGGGAACTTGTACAAACCAACTGGTTTTTTGGGGTGGAACTGGTTTGCCTTTTGGTCAGGATGGAGCCGTAACGGTTCGAGTTTGAGTTATTGGTTTAGGTTCTACAATCGTTTTTTTTTTTGTGTCACTTCTAGATTGGCTGATCTAGTGTTTTGGTCTAGACATTGAATTTTGTCAATTTTATCTTTTGAAAAGTGAGGTTTGTTGGCCCACTTCAGTGGTTGGTTTTCTTTCCACTTAATTTTAAAGATGATTTTACATATCATCTCTACTATATTCCATTAATCCATTCTATAATATTATTTTTAGTAAAGCAAAAGAAATAAAAATATGAGTGTTAAATGGGTTGGATTTAGTGGATTGCGTAATATATCAAAACGGGTACCTTAAAGGCTTGAAATAGGCGGGTTGCATAACATGTCAAGACTTTTAATACCGGTCAAGACTTACACAAAAAAAAGGTATATAAAACTTTAACTCATAAGAGAAACACTTAGAGAGACACTTTTTCAATTCCTTTAAAATAACACGACTTGTGTGTTTACGCGTATACTTTGTTATAGAAATTTATTTATCTACTCATTGCAACATTATTATATGAGAAAATGGTTGTACACCATAAATATTTTAATGTTATATTCTAAAATAATATATATATTAAGATATAAGCATGATACTTTTATAAATTATAGTTCACGTTAGCATATTATTGTATGGTTAAATGCAAAACGACAATATTGTATTCTAGGCCAATTCCTACTTTAGAGGATGTACATGGACCGTTAAGAATGCAATATATATTTTATATTTTACATAATAGATTCACATTTTATAACTTATCTCTAAAGGGTTGGGTTTAAATAGGGAGGAGCCTTAGGGTGAGGAGGGTAAGGAGGGCTATGGTAACGACACGTGGCAGAAGGGAATTTTTGAAGGGGGGGTACATTGGTAATTGTGTCCGGCTTGCAAAAAAAAAAAAAAAAAATTCTAAATTTTTTTCTTTTTTTACTTTAAAAAAAAAAAATTTTAAAATTTTCAAATTTTTGTTTTTTAATTTTCGAAAATTTTTAATAAAAAAAATTTTTTTTTTGAATTTTTTTTTTAAAAGTGAACTAAACCAAATGCATCGTTGTGTTTTAGATATGCATAGTTGTGTTTTTGATATGCATTATTGTGTTTTTGATATGCATCTTTGTGTTTTTGAAATGCATTATGATGTTTTTGATATGCATCATTGTGTTAT